>ML836777.1:27395-46845 GCA_009831015.1 Picea engelmannii | reverse complement strand
CATAAATCTCTGCCCTATGATGATGTCCCAAAGTGGGGACATTACACAAATTGACAAGTTAGGTTTGGAGAAGGTATCATTGTGTCCTATTGGGATAACCTCTCTTAAGTTTGGGGTGTTTCCCAGGTGGGATCTAATCCAAGTCATGTAAGTGTATGAGGTGTCATAGGGTAAGTATTTGGGCATGGGGTGCATGTAATAACAAGGAAATGTAAAGTCTTACTTGTGGGTGCCTTTGTAGAGGGCGAGTTGCACCTTGTCATAAATGTAATTATTTCCTAGCCCATTCATTTCCTTTTATTCTTATCTTTATTTATTTTAAACTTTTTCTTTTGTACTTCAAGGGAATAGTTGAGGGCCATTGTCCTGGCTTGATGACCAGAGGTGACAACGTTATCCACAAAAATTTCACAGAAATGAAAAGGTTGTCTCATGATGAGACCCCCTTTATCTTGGCTATGCCACCAAGAGCCACTACCCTGGTTTGGTGACCAGATAGTTGGCAGTGTCATGCCGCTACATGCCCATGGTCATAATAGGTCAGCGCGTGATGAGACCTCCTATCCATCAACTAGTA
This sequence comes from Picea engelmannii, assembly GCA_009831015.1. Classification (NCBI taxonomy): domain Eukaryota; kingdom Viridiplantae; phylum Streptophyta; class Pinopsida; order Pinales; family Pinaceae; genus Picea; species Picea engelmannii. The sequence goes on along the minus strand of ML836777.1, from coordinate 46,268 downwards.
CCTCTAGTGTTTATGTATCTTATGGGTCCCCTTTTCTTACTGAGAATATTTTCATAGCTTTCTCGGGGATCCCTAGGTGAAGCATCTCAAAGGTTTCAACATTGGCTTTTAACTCTTGCCATCTACTTTTACCCTTTGGGCCTTTAGCCCCTTCTTCCCACAAGGCAAGGTGCAACCCTTTCTAGCATATCCAATCCCAATTCCCAAACAAGGATAGGGGGAATGGAAGGAATACATATGGAAAGTGATAAGTATGGAGGGAAAAGACAATGAATTTTCACAGACCCACCCAATAGCAACCCATCCTAAAGGGAAACCAACTTAATAGGGCGCCATGTTACCCTTCCAGGCATAAACAAGGCAAAGAGAATAATTTCCAAGCAAACATAATGAAATGAAGAAGGATTCAATACAACATATTCAAATACTTAAAAAATCAGAGTGATACATACCATGATACCCGGACTCATCACCTCATGGAGCAAGACCCACCACTATTTTAGGACCAGGCTGGTGGGATGGATATAGTTGTTGGTGATGAATGGAATGCACTAAAGAAAAGAGGGGCCCTCTGGGGCCATGCTCAAGTCGTCTGGCTCTGGGTACTCCATGTCTAGAATCTGTGGGCCTTGATATCTGATATCCCTAGTTATCCCTAGGCTAGGGGATAACAAGTCCCATTTAGCTAAAAGTAAATACTTGAAATCCTCCAAGAAGAAAGAGCTATATGCACCACTGTCATAAGGAGGGCCATCCCTTCAAGTCTTGCATTGTCTATTTAAAAAAAAAATGAATAGCTTGAAATCTCTATAATGAACACCAAAGACCTTTTTTGTGTGAATGTTTGATCTTCTCATAGTGTACATTTGGTAGTACACTATATTCTTTTGTCTCCTTCTTCTTAGCAAGAGTGGATTGTTGATTCCAAAGCTACTCGACAAAACCAAATAGGGACACCTTCTCTCTAAAATTTATAGATAGCAACATAATGAGAAAGTGGTTATTGGTGATAATTCATCCATCCAAGTTGTCGGTTGTGGTGACATCATTATTGATACAATTAAGTTTGGAGATGTTCTTCATGTTTCGGGTGTTGGACCAAATCTTCTTTATGTCTACCACATTACACATACCAATAAAAAGGTGGAATTATGGCTAGATTGATGGGTTGTAAAGGACATGAATGATGATTTCAAAGTGTTTGTTTCTAAATATTGTGACAAATCCAATCATATGTACAAGTTGGGAAATTCTCCTCCCTCGCAAAGAAAAGGGTTTATTTTTATGGTGGCCAAAACTAATGACACTAGTATGTTATGGCATCGACATCTCTGTCATACCAACTTTAGTTCTTTGCAACATATGAGTAGTCTTCTTATTACTTATGACCTTCTACATATTGAACATCTCAGTGGTGTCCATGAAGGGTGTGAAGTGGGAAAACACCCTATGGAATCTGTTCCTAAGGAAAAAGCAAGGGGAGCTCGTTAGCCTCTTGCATGTATTCATAGTGATATATGTGGGCCTTTGGATACATCTTATATTAGGGGAGATAAGTATTTCCTCACCTTCAACGATGGTTTTTCCTGCTATCTTTTGGGTATACACCATTAAATATAAGGATGAGGTGTTTGGAAAGGTCTAGGAATACAAAATTTATCTTGTGAAAAATCAAAGCAACAAGAAGATCACGTGTCTCAATATTGATGGCGGAGGTGAATATATCAACAATGTTTTCCAGTGATTTCTCATATCTCGAGGCATATCTTGGAAGAGAATTTTTCCTTACACTCGACAAAAAAATGGAATCGTAGAATGGAATAATAGGGCTATTGTGGATATGGCTTGGTGCATGCTTCGATCCAAGAAAATAAATCTTTCATTCTAGGGGGAGGTGATTGTTTATGCATCCCATATCATCAATCGAACACCTATTTGTGATGTCATAGGTATGACTCCTTATTAGAAATGGTATGGCATCAAACCTTCTATTTTGTGTTTCAATATTTTTTAATCTAGTGCATGGACCTATTATTCTAATGAAAGGCGAAGTACATAAGCATCTCAAGCCACCTACTACACTCTAGTTGGTTACTGTGAAACTTTTCAAGGATACCACCTTTATGACCCTACTACTCACAAATTTGTTCAATATAAAGAAGTTATTTTTTATAATGTTCCTACTCGTGGTCCACTAGGATCCCTCCCATTATTTCTTTCAAAACATTCTTCAGATGGATCTTAGCATTCTTCCATGGATCATACTTCTTTTCATGACCATGGAAGTCCTCTTCTAGATGCTTCCTATCGTGTTTTAATTGACCCTTCTCCTTCATGATGTTGGTGTTCTCTCTACTTCTATGAGTACTCTCTCATACACTACCTACAATATCTAGGCAACCCCTATGGTTGATGTGGACACTATTGATGACTCATATAGTCTTCCTATTACAAATGTATCTTCACTTTTTCAAGATACTCATGCCAGTGGCTCATCTAGTCCTCATGTTGCAAATGATGATGCTCTTGTAAATGTCTCATCCAATGCTCACGTTGCAGATGCTCTTGATAGTTTAACTTCATTATTAAGTGATGATAGTGACACCTAACATCATTTCCCCACACCAATCACTCTTTTTTTAGATAGGTCAAGGCCTATACCTAAGAGGGATATATTCACTCTTGTTGATGCAACAAAGTTTCTTGTTGGTCCATCTATGTGATATCATGAGGAATCTCCTCACCTTGAGCCCTCTTTCTCTAATTGTTGATTGTTTTCAAAGCAAAATTGATGCAAATAAGTTTCTTGTTGGCCCATTTAAGAACTATCAAGAGGAAACTTGTCCACCATAGGCCATTACTCAGTATTTGATATCCCTAGCGAAGCACAACATCTCCCACCTAAATCTCTTTGGAGATCGGTGTCAACCATTGATGATCTTGATGGTTTTATGAAGGAGCGACGTGGAGTTCTAGGGGAGTGATATATCCCCCTACTTAGCATAACAGGGGGGAGGAAATATTGTAATATTGTATTTTAATGACTTATTTCTATGACTTGGGCAACCCAACGAACATCCACTTGAATCCCAAGGAAGGCGCACTTCCTTAGCTAGTTGGATTCTTGGAAGACTCGCTCTCTTAGATTATTGGAGGACAAGAATAGTTGGGCACAAGTCTTAAGGAAGTAGTTGATCATATCTAACTAACTAGATGTTAGAAGCTAGTTGTAGCTTGACCCATTTGATCCATCATGTAATACCAGGCATATATATAAGCTTGCCTCCTACTCTAAATAAAGCGACAGTCATTTTTCTCTTAGTTTGGTTATAATATTCATGTTTTTATGTTCTATTCAAATTCCTAAGTATTGTTATTGTAGATCAAATGGTATAAGAGCTTCGATATGAGATGCTTCTACTCCACTGAGTTTCTGACAGAGAAAATATTTTTTATGGGTTGCTAGTGTCTGCACTCATGCCATCTTCATATCCAGAGGTGAACTAGGGGTGGCTCCACCCTCCATCTCTAAGGCAATATGCTAGGGTTTTCTCCAGACCTCAATTGCCTGGTTTTTTGTGGTGACTTGAAACTTCAGAGGTGCACTTGGGGTCTAACTCGCCCTCCATATATTACAACGCAATGTGCTAGTATTTCTCTTTCCCTCCATTGCTCAGTGTTTTAGTTGTGGGGATATTCCACTCCTCCCCCCTTCTCTATCCCATGCAAGGGTGCGCCAAGGTTTTCCATGCCCTCCCCTCTTTTCCAGTGTGCCTACTTAGCATGTGCTTAGGGTTTTGGATCTAGGTTTTCCTATTGAGATCTAGCTTCTGATCCTAATCCAAGGTTTTCCCATTTAGATCTATCTATTGATCTAGAACCAAATCCAAATCCAGATCTAGATCTCAGTTTCTTCAATATATGAAGATCATGCCTCCTCGTAACAAATCCTCCCCCGGGGATTCTACATCTAGGAAATTTTCTCCCATTCAAGACCTGGCTCTTTCTCTAAATTAAATCATGTGGCTCTAGTGGATCTCCCTACTGACAATATAGTTGGATACTTGTTTCCATCTACCTAAGTTTTCAAGGCATATGAATGGTGAGGCCATTGATTCCTAGGTCCGTAGTCTATACACTTATTTCAAGACCTGCCTAGGACTGACAGAAGAAGAGAAGCTATATATTGCTAGTTTGCAATTGGAAGGGATTTATCAAGCATGATGGCATGCCCAAACAAATACCTCCTCTCGGGTGATGGACTTCGATGATCCTTATGTGGACACCCCTCCACCTATTGGTTCTTGGGATACCTTTTGTCAAGTGTTGTGGAATCTCTTTTATCCACCGAGGTACCTTCAGACTCTCCTAGCTCACTGGTTGAATCTATGCCAACTCTCAGGCCAGTCAGTCCAATGTTACATTGAGGTGTTTACTAAGTTCTGCATTTAGTTGTAGATTCAATATTCGGAAGAGGTAATCATTGTTAAATTTAACTCTGGTATTTTATTATTTATACACAAAGAGGTTGATTTATTTTAAATATCTTCCATAGATCAGGCCTTTCTTCATGCCTTGGTTGTGGAATGGAAGCTCACTCCTTGCCTTCGATCTCCTCTATCCAAAGTTGTCCCTTCCTTAAATCTTTCTCCTACCTCTCCCACCACACCTAAAACTAGCAAATGGTGTTCTTATCACAAATCTCAGTTTCACTCCTCAGTTGAATGTCGTGTTCTTCATAATCAAAATCCTATCAAGACTTTATTCATTGATGCTCCTGAGTCCTCCTCAAGCACAACACCTCCCCTCGAGATAATCACCTTGGAGAATACTCTGAAACTGGACCCCTCTCTCTTGCTCATGGCCACTGATTCCCAGACTTCTTCACTAGTGCCTTTGTTTACTCACAATTTCTAGATCAAGTGATCCTTGGTGAAGCTCATCCTTGAAAATGGTAGCCAAAATATTTTGGTTTCTCAAGGTTTGTTGCAACATTTGGAACTTCTTACTACCCCGCATCTAGCACCCTACCAATTAGGTTGGGTTCAGACGGATGGTCCTTGTGTATTGGTGACCCAATGTTGTTCCCTTACTTTTTTCATCGACCCTTTCCGCAATAGTGTTCTTTACAATGTGTCTCCTTTGGATTGTGCAGATGTGCTTCTAGGTATTCCCTATCAGGAACTCTGTCACATTGTCTACCATGCTTGAAATCATTAGTATCATCTTCAGAAAGATGGTTGTACCTATGTCCCCACCTCATCCTCTTTGAAATCCCCTGCCTTACTTTCCGACCAACCTGTTGTTCGTCAAATCAATCTCAACAATTCCATTTCCCTTTGTTTGGTGCGCCCTCTTAAAATAGACAACCCCTCTCATTCCCTTCCTTCAGATATGGACACTTTACTCACATGCTTTGAAGATATCTTTGGTGCTCCCACCGTACTAAACCCTATTTGGTCCATTGAGCATTCCATTGATCTTATCCCTGGAGACACTTTGCCCAATGCCCCTTCTTATCTCCTTGCTCCTTGTGAGGCTGAGGAAATGGAATGATAGCTCCAACAACTTCTTAATACTAACCACATCCAACCGAGTTCTTCATCCTGTGCCTCTCTTGCCTTTATCATTCCCAAGAAGGATTATGAGGAATGGAGTTTAGTCACATACTATCGGGCTCTTAATAAGGCCGCAATCAAGAATTGTTACCCTCTCCCACACATTGATGATTTACTGGATCATTTGAAGGGTGCCCACTTCTTTACCAAGAAATATATTACAGTAGGATACATCAAGTTCGCATGAATGCAATAGACACATGGAAGATAGATTTCAAAACCATTTGGGATTTCTGAATGAATAGTGATGCCATTAGGTCTTACTAATTCCCTTGCCACTTTCATGAGGCTAATCAATGATATTTTCAAAGCACATTTGGGAAAAATTGTGGTGATCTATTTGGATGATATTTTGGTCTTTAACAAGACCTGGGAGGATCATTTGGTCCATGTGCGCACTGTGTTATACTTATTGTGCACTCACACACTGCAGGTGAAACATCGTAAATCTTCTTTTGGGCAACCTTCAATTCAATATTTGGGTTTTATCATCTCTGTCGAGGGTGTTATTCCAGATCCCACTAAAGTCCAATCTCTTTCACAGTGGCCAACACCTCACTCGGCTATGGAACTCAAGAGATTTATGGGTGGCATTATTTTTTAATCGACGGTTCATTTCTAACTTCTCTCAGTTAACACACCCTCTTCATCAACTTTCCCTTGGCACAACAATAATTTCAAGATCTCAAAAATGCCCTTTATCATGCTCTATACTTCCTTTACCTGATCTACAGTCACCCTTTGAGATTGATATGGATTCCTCTTAGTATTCTATTGGTGCGGTTCTTAAATAGGGAGGACACCCTATTGCATACCATTCAAATACATTGTTTGATTCCAAACACAATTACAACACTAATGAAAAATATTTATATTGTTTGGTACAAGCATTGAAATAATGACATCGTTAAATCCTAGGGAAAGAAACAATCCTCCACACAGATCATCATATGTTGATTTTCATCAATTCTCAGACCAAGATATAGGAGCACTGTCATTTAAAGTGGGATGCTTACGTTCACAATTTCACTTGTTAAGTAAATACAAGAAGGGCCTGTCCAATCGGATGGTTGATGTCTTGAGTTATCCCCCTACACATGTACTTCAACTTCTGGTCGTACGTTGTGTTGCTTATGAGGGTTGGAAGCCTCTCTATGCTTCTGATCCCTTCTTTGCGGATATATGGGTTGATGTGCAACATCCCACTGAGGTCAATAAAATGCCATTTCTGGATTATACAATTAGATATGGGTGGCTATATAAACTCAACCAATTATGTGTCTCTACTTCTGAATATCATCTTACTTTGATTAAAGAGGCTCATGCTTCCTCCTATGGTGGCCATTTTGGGTCTTTGAAAACAATTAAGCACTTGAAACAATATTTCTTTTAGAATTCTATGACTCGTCAAGTGGAGCATTTCATTCATGCTTGTGCCTTGTGTAGTCAACATAAACCTGCCAATCACATATTTGGTTTGTATCATCCCCTTCCTCTTCCTTCCCTCCCTTGGGACTCTATTTCCATGGATTTCCTTAGTGGTTTACCTATGAACTTACGCAAACATGATTCTATCTGGGTTATTGTTTTTCGTTTCTCCAATATGGCTCTTTTTATCCCTTGCAATAAGACCACTATTGTTGCCTAAACTGCAGTCTTGTTCTTTCATAATGTTTGGCCACACTTTGGACTTCCTACTAGCATAATCTCTCATCATGATACTTTCTTTCTTAGCATCTTCTGGAAAACATTGTGGGATTCACTGGGTTTTCAACTCAAATATTCTACGACCTTCCATCCCCAAATGGATGGACAAATCGAGGTGGTTAATATAGCCTTGTCCATGCTCTTCGCATACAATTTTCCAAAACCAAATAGTGGGGATACAATCCTCCTTCTCATTCAACATAGTTATAATTGTGTTGTACATATTTATACTAGGATCTCTCCCTTTGAGGCATACTTTGGATATCAACCTTTAGCCCCTTATGAACTTCCTCTCACCTTGCAACCTTCTGGAACTCCACACCAACAAAAATAACAAACATCCACCCTTTCAGTTTTACAGAATCTAACATGCAAACATGCCCAAGTCTCTGAAGTGATAAAGGCATCCCAACAACACTACAAATCTTGGCATGATGCTCATCGCTCCCCTATGGTTTTTACTCATGGTGATAAAGTTTGGTTTTAAATGGAACACCAGCATTTTAAATCCTAACGTCGTCACAAATTGAAGCCTCTCTGATGTGGCCCTTATACCATTCTCCAACGGATTGGGGACAATGTTTATCTCCTTGACTTCCCACCCCACCTAGGAATTCATGATGTGGTGAATGTGCACAATCTGAAACACTATGAACTCCCATTGCTAGAAGATAATGTCATTGTCTCTCATCCTATCGAGTTAATCCCTAATTTCCATCCTCCCTTGCTACAAGACACCTTACTTGACACTCGCCATACCACCATCCATAATCAACAACATACCTCTTACCTTGTTGGGTGCACAGACGAAACTCCTGCTCAGGCTAAATGGTTTTCAGAAGCTTCCATGCACAAGCATTTTCCTCATTTATTGACGGAAGCGGGGACACTTTTGGGCTTAAACATGGAAGAATTAGGAAACCTAACGGACATCCATTTGAATCCCAAGGAAGACACATTCCCTCATCCAATTGGATTCCTAGAAGGATCACTCTCTCAACTTCTTGGAAGATAAGAACAAATGGGCACAAGTCCCAAGGAAGTAGTTGATCATATCTAACTAACTAGTTGTTAGAAGTTAGTTTTTTCTTGACCCATTCAATCCATCATGTAATAATAGGAATATATATAAGCTTGTCTCCTATTATAAATAAAGTGATGGTAATTTTTCTCTTAGTTTGATTATAATATTCATATTTTCATGTTCTAGTTAAATTCCTGAGTATTATTATTGTAGATCATGACCCCTTGTTCAACTCAAGGAGGGGTGTTGGAATTATTAGTGTAATATATACATGTGTCCATGACTCATTCATAGGTAACATTATTTACTTGTAATTATATCTAAGGCCATATTTTATTTCATTTAGTGTATAATAGGTTTATGGTCAAGGTCGACCTAGTGGAACTTGATATGTAATCTCAATAACCCTCTTGGGGTGTTCCCTTGTTTTCTGGGCCCATAACCCCTCTTAAAGAGACACCTCACTTAAGTTGTGTATAAATACACAAATCAAGCTCTCATTTATATCATCTTATCCAACGATCTTCTTGATCTGAAATACCAAGTGTTATAAGCCTAAGGGTACTTAATTTTGGCATTTTTCTCTTGTGTTCAACGTTTTTCTCTTGGGTACACTTGTGTATTATATTTTCATTACTTGTGCTTGGATTTTGCACTCTCTCTCAAGTGCACTTGTGAGGAGGCTATCTCATAAATTAGGTGAGATTTGGTTCCATCAATTCCTCTCTTGACCCTTATAAATCTCAAATTCCCTGAGAAGGATCCCTTGCCAAATAATGGGAATGCACAATTAGGATGTGTGTCCCTCTAGTCAAAGATTGGGCCCTTTTCTTAAAATAACCCACAATTATTCTTTCCACGTGCTAGTTCCATCAACATCTCCTTTAGAGGGGTCTCGTACCATGTGTCAAGGGCCTTTGGTTAGAAGTTTGTGTTAGATTTTCATTAGTTTTGTTAACATTAGATTTACCATAGCATTTTTTTATCTTGTTTTAACATTCAATAATCATATACTGAAAATTATATATAAGCAACAGATAAAAAAACAAAAGAAGACACACATATTTATCTTGGGAAAACCCCAAAATCGGGGAAAAACCCAACCAACTTTTCTTAGAGAGAATATTTCCAATACAACCATGAACAAGCTCTATCCACAAGAGAAAACCAACAATGAAGAAACCCTAATAACAAATACTTATCTCTTATTCTTGTCAAACCCTAGCGAGGGTAGACAACTGAGTAGCACCATAGAACTGGCGTAAGATAGGCACATCACTAGAGCAAGATAGGGCACCATAGAACTAACACAAATGGCAACTGGTAACTGCAACAACAACTACAACTGTAACTGCAACTGCAACTGTGACTGGAACTGCAACTGCAACTGTAACTAGAATTGGCATGAAGCAATTGGTCAGCACCACACAACCTTGGTGCTACTCTTCCAAAGGTAATGCACAAGAGAAACCACCAAGATCCACCAAGAACATCCTTCACCAAGTGGGGCACGCTCTCCAAGAGAACCAGAAACCAGAAATAACGAAATTGTTGCAACTGCCTAGTGTGCACTGCAGAAGAAGAACTCTATGTGTGTACAAATGAATTGACCCAAACTTGTATTTATACTAATTGGGGTGCCTATCTGGGGCCGAATTCTTATTTTGGGTATTCAAATTTACTTTATTATTTTTGTGGGCCGACTTCTCTTCCTATAAATTATATTTCCACTTTATTATTATTCCCTGTGGGTCGACTTCTCTTCCTATAAATTATATTTCCACTTTATTATTATTCCCTGTGGGTCGACTTCTCTTATGTTGTCTTCTATTTCACTTTATTCTTTTCYRAGGTGTTCTTCAATTKTTYAATGGTCTTCCTTTGAATTCTTGGAATCTTCTTCTTCTCTAAGAAAAGTTGTCCAGGAGGGAATACCTCTYGCAACTACCAAAACATAAACACTCCCTCTTAGCTAGGGAGGTATTATTCCAAGATGTTTTCTTCTAGTAGTCCAATGACTATACTGCAATCATCTAGTATCCCCAAGGCTACCACCATGTCGTCCAGTAGCACAAAACTACAATCAACTAGTAGCACACAACTACTACCATGCAACCCAACAATCAACTAGTAGCACACAACTACTACCATGCAACCCAACAATCAACTAGTAGCACAAAGCTACTACCATGTTGTCTAGTAATCAACTAGCAACACAAGGYTACTACCATGTTGTMTCGACTACATAACAATCAAATAATAGAACTAAGATACTRCCATGTTATCCAGTAGTCTCTCRTGATTATGCAACTATCAAATAGTAGCACTAAGATACTACCATGCCATCAACCATAATCATAGGTGATGATATCTATAACTATGTAGCAGTCAACTAGTAGTACACAACTACTACCATACCATCAACCATAGTTATAGTCTCATCTAGTAGCACACAAATACTCCCATAGTCTTCATGACTATGCTGTGATGTTTCTCCTCTCCTAGTAGTCCCATTCACACCCATCTATTGGGAAATACTACTACATTAGTCCCTCAATCGCTCCACATCATTGATCTAGGAAACCCCTTTCCAAAGGGAAAACTCCTAGAGGAGAAACATCACACCTCCCTCTCAATGAGGATGGAAATTCTGTATCACACCAAGCTTGTCTCTGAAGTACTCATACTTCACTCTAGACAGAGGCTTGGTGAGAATGTCCACTATCTACTCATCTGTGGATATGTACTAGAGCTCCACTGCTCCTCTTTGCACCATGTCTCATATGTAATGGTATTTGATCTTTGTATTCTTCACACAACTTTGATTATCACGATATATCAATGTTGGCTCCAACTCTAAATCAAATAACCCTGCAAGCAACTTCCGGAGACACATTGCTTCAAGACTTGCAACAATGGATACAATATACTCTGTCTCTATTGTACTGAGTGTCATTGATGCTTGTTTTCTGCTCAACCATGAGATCATACCTGATCCCAAACTGAAGCAACATCCTGATGTGTTTTTCCCATCCATTGCACTCTCTGCCCAGTTGGATTTTGTATAACCTTGCAGCTTCACTTATCCATATGAGACATATATAAGGCCATATCCAACAGTACCATGTAGGCACCTCAACACATGCTTTGTTTCTATACAATGTACATGTCTAGGCCCAACCATGTACTGACTCAAAGTGGTCACTACAAGGCATATGTCTAGCCTGGTTTTAACCAAGTACATCAAGGATCCGATCAATTGTCAATACAACGTGGGATCCACCAAATATGAAGATGAATCACTCGAGAGATTCATATTCGTAACCATAGGTGTGGCCATGGACTTGCAATCCATCATCCTGAATCTTTGCAGGATCTCAACTGTATATTTTCCTTGGCTAAGGAAAATCTCGTTTAGCTTTCACCACACTTCTAATTCTATCAAATCCATATCCTTCCTTTCGAACTATGAAGTGAGTTCCCTCTTGAACCCATCTGTGAGCTTCCCATCCCCTGTAAGAAAAATGTCAACCAATATCAAGGGGGAAACCATCCCCAATCTCATCAAAATAATTGTATGGCATATCCTGCCATGGGTGCCTACTCAAGCCTGTACAAAACTTTCTTCAATATGCAAACATGAGACTCCTTATCATGTATCTTGTGGCTGCTCTTTGTCTCATCATAATCTTCTCCCTCTTTCTGGAAGATTCTTCTAGCCAAAAATCTCTCTTTGTACTTCTCTATGCTGCCCTCTGCAGCATGCTTGATCTTGTAGATCCACTTTGGAAGTCACTACTAACTTCCCTTCTAGTCTTGGAACCACTTTCCACACATCATCATAACATCCTTCCACACTTGTTGCTTTGCAAATTCCTTATAAGTGGAAGGTTCTTCCTCATCGACGCCACATAGCTGGAAAACGTGTGTGGTATCTTGCTCTCTCTGGAACTGAGGAAAAATCCATATCCCAGTCCTTCTGATTGGCTTCCTCCTCTGTCACTGAAATAAGGGAATCCTCCCAGGAGGTCTCATATATCCTCGAAGCCTCTGATGCTTTGATCTAGCCTCCTCAACTCATGGCACCTATCTGTCAGTCCTGGAAGACGTCTCTCTCTCCCACCTAAATCTAAGGGGGAAATTCCTCTCAGTGATCGGGTCTTCCTTTGAGTCAACCGAATCTCTCTGAGATCGGGCTTACTCTAAGTCTGCATGCTCCCTCTGAAGTTTGACTCCCTCTAGGTCTATATAATCTCTGGAGAGATATGCTCCCTCTAAATCTATGGACCTCCTTCAAAATCTAATCTCCTATGGGTTGTACTGGGAGGATTCTCCTCCCTACTAGATCCTGAGGATTGACTCCCTCTGAACTATAGCTCCTTCTGAGCTGGTACTTGGTGGGGCCACTTGCATCACCACTAGTGGAGCCATCTGCTCCTCCTCGTGATATGGCTCATCAATATATATGCAAAGTATCAAGAGACCATGCTGGTCTCTTCCTAGTCATTGCAACGATTCTGGGTAGGCCCTTCTGGTTCTACTAACTCTTCCTAATGATCCAAAGAGTGACCAACTGAACTAGAGGGATCTGTATGGTCATATTCGGAGCCTTCTGTTCCTTACAATCAATCTCCATATGAGATACTTTGTATCCCACAAAAGTACCCTTCTTTCCATAAGGTTTTGATTTTGTCCTCTTCTTTTTCAGTACATGGATGTACATTGTCATGTATACAACTTCTTGTCTTGGATAGTCTGCTCCATGTCTCAAACTAGAGACCATCTAATCTGTTGCATCCTGCAGTCGTCATTATAGCTCCCTCTCAGAGTTATCACTTGTGACCTTCTCGGAACAAGAGAAACAACAAGGGAAAATAGCAGACAAGAACAATATTCTTATGATAAGAACAATAATAAAAAACAAGAACGGGAAAAATCGTCACATTAGCTCCCCAAAGCTATCACCTGTGACCTTCTTGAGACAAGATCCAAAACAAAATACAATAACAAGAAATAAGAACAACACTCTTCAACACTCTTCCAGTATTGTCAACAATCATTCATCTATAGTAACCTTCCCAGAACAAGAAACAAGAACAACAACATCTCCATGGTAACCTCCATGGAATTTTCAAGATAACCTGGTTGGGACAAAGTCAACAACCAAGAACATCTCCTAGAAGAGATCAATTTCATTTTGTAAATAATTGCATCATTAGTACATGATGATCATTTTAATAAAAATATTCAAGTGTCACTAAACATTTGATAGCAATAGCAGTAATATAATTCTAAAGACTGTTATTCTAGTTACAACACTTACTTAGGCTGTAACAATATAAAATATCAAACCTGATATGTAAACCTGGAGTCTAGATGCTACTTGTCCCATTTGATTTGTTCTATACTATAGGAGACATCGTCACTGCTGCTTCCAACTCTTGGGCTTCCTCTGAGTGCAATAGATCTAAGATCCCTTTGGATCTATTGTCACTACTTGAATAAATGTCCTTTTGTCAAGTGCATGTCTCTTGCAAACACCCTCATCTTATATACAAGTGCACCATCCATATTTGTCTTCTAATATGAGACATACCATCAACAACAAGAAAAAGTTATAAATTTAAATCAGAAAGTTCAATGTCCAGGAAAATGTCAACAAACCTAAAACCCTGAAAAAATTCAATTTTGATGGAAAGCCAATCTGAGAAATGTAGCAAGTGCGCTAGGGAAAGGCGATCTAATCTATGATGGAATTTGTTCCAACTTTATAATAAGTGCTCAACAAGATTAGCAAGTTTAGGTCTATGCAACAACAAACTGTGGCGACAAATCTCACAATATTCCTTTCAGTGGTTAGATTGTTCTGAAGGAAACCTCCCTCTGATACCATGTTAGATTTTCATTAGTTGTGTTAACATTAGATTTACCATAGCATTTTTTATCTTCTTTTAACATTCAATAATCATATACTGAAATATGTAAGCAACAAATAAACAAGCACAAGAAGACATAAAGATTTATCCTGGGGAAACCCCAAACTCGGGGAAAAACCCAACCAACTTTTATTAGAGAGAATCTTTCCAATACAACCATGAACAAGCTCTATTCACAAGAGAAAATCAACAATGAAGAAACTCTAATAACAAATAGTTATCTCTTCTTCTTTCTAAACCCTAGTGAGGGTAGATAATTGAGTAGCACCACATAACTAGCGTAAGATAGGTGTATCACTAGAGCAAGATAACGCACCACATAACTGGCACAACTGGAAACTGGTAACTGCAACTGCAACTACAACGAAGCAACTGGGAAACACCACACAACCTTAGCGCTACTCTTCCAGAGGTAGCGCACAAGAGAAACCACCAAGAGCCACTAAGAATATCCTTCCCCAAGTGGGGTGCACTCTCCAAGAGAACCATAAACCAAAAATAGTGAAACTGCTGCAACTGCAGCTGCAACTTCCTAGTGCGCACTACAAAAGAATAACTATGTGTGTGTACAAATGAACTGACCCAGACTTATATTTTTACTAATCTGGGCACCTGTCTGGGGATGAATTTTTATTCTGGGTCTTCAAATTTACTTTATTGTTTTTGTGGGCCGACTTCTCTTCTTGGAAATTATATTTCCACTTTATTATTATTCCATGTGGGCCGACTTCTCTTCTGTGGTCTTCTATTTCACTTTATTCTTTTCCTGGGTGTTCTTCAATTGTTCCATGGTCTTCCTTTGACTTCTTGGAATCTTCTTCTATAAGAAAAGTTTTCCAAGAGGGAATACCCCCCGCAGCTACCAAAGCATCAACAATTTGGCCACCATATCCATGTATGTTTCAAGAAAGGAAATTCACATCGTAGATCTCCCTTGATCTAACAATTTGTTCATCACCAAACTCTATCAAGCATGTGTTAAAGAAGGGTGCGCAATTACACCATGTGTCTCACTTGTCAAACAGTGGGGATCCTCATTGATGACCTCCCCGTCTGCAACAACTTGTCTTACTCTTCAACCACCATTTTCCTTGTCAAGCTGAAGGAAGGGACTGCCAATCACCCCATACATCATGTCAATGTCAAGAACCGCTTTGTAAGTCTTCCATTTGCTTAGATATTACACATGTGCATTCAAACTTAGAGTTTGTTTTTCATACTCATGAAATACACTTTCGAGACACATGTCCTCTTCATTTTACCTTTGCTTCTCACCAAAACTTTGGGTATCCCTTGATGAATTTAATCCCTAGGGTCCAAATTTAAACTATAACTAGGAAGAGTTTATAACTCATTTTCATGTGTTTTTCCCCCTTTTTTTCCGAATATTTAGTGAGTTGATTTCCTTGGGACAAAGGACCCTTTCCAAATAGATGATGCTTCTCCTAGTTAGAATCCAATAAGAAAAGAATGGGGTAGCTTTGAGCTACAACAATACAATGTAAGTTATGTTCAAAATTCATGTATAGAAAAAGGAAACATAAGATATAATGTAAAAGTCTAAGAAAGTGTGTTAAGGAGCACAAGTGGGCTATGAGTGCACAAGGGGAAGAAAGCAAGTTCATGGAGAAAAAAATAAACATTGAAATAATGATGTCACATGTCACATCATAAGCTTGCCATATTTTAACACATATTACTAAGAATTTCATGACCACATGAACCTTAGGTGTGTCCAACCATCATGGACTTCTTTGGAGAGCACATATGACTCATGCAACCCAAGGTATAAGAGCCACCATTTTCCTCTTGGAATCTTCTTCTTCCATTTTGGAATGAAAAATTAACTACCTCCCATCATTGAAACCCATCTTCGTGGCTATAACTTGCACATTGAAATTATGAGTTTGTGACCTTGTGTGAGCCTATAGTAAGATAATAGTTTGGTGTGGGTAGAAGATGGATATTGGCCAATCATAATGAAAAATCCATGGTTGTAGAGCGAGTAGAGGGAACAAGGAAAGATAGAAACATGTTACCCACATATTTTTGTTAATTGATATCTATATATGAGCTATATATTACCATATTAGGTTATCCCAAGGGAAAAATGGTTGGACTCTTCTTTCCTATACTAGACCACTTGCTAGGATGGATTTCATGATGAACTCTATAAAAGATAAGGGAAATGTCTATGTTGGTGTTATGATTGGATGAGAGGAAGAGGTTTTTCATTGATTGAGTTACCTAGAGTAACTATTAATGAGAGAATTGGTTGAGCCATGAGAATTATGGAATGGGTTGAGTGAGGATAGAGTCCAATAGGATTCTCTCCACCCTTGTGGTCTCATATCTTAGCTTGGGGGTGGAAACTACACATACCACTTGTAGGTGAACCGATCCTTTGTAACCAATTTAGTAGATCATTTATCAAGAAAGATAAGTATTTATCTCTATTCCTATGTAGATTATCTCTATTTTGTATTCCTATCATTTAATTCATCAAATTGTATTTCTTATGTGAATTTTGTCAATGGAATGGTTTGATTTGAGGGAAAAAGTATGTTAATATAATATGTTAAGAATTTGGATGGTTATTTGTTATTAATTATGTTTATGCATATTAAATTTCACTTATAGTTGCACTCGATGTTGACATCCTTTGTCCTTGGAAACAACTCCCCTGGAAACTCTCAAGCACTTCCCCTCATTCCAAGGACGGTACCCAGTATAAAGTGGGTGACGTAAACTTAGTATGCACAAGGCATCAAATTACTAACAACATCCTGGAAACAATGGCACCAAACAATTGAGCTAACCCTTGTGGCTCTTTAACAGTTTGACATATGTTGTTGGAAGCCAAATTTTGTTCATTGTTGGGAAATCTAACTAGTTAATGGAGGAATTTCGAGATATGGTGAAGTGGATACTCATCTTCCATAATGGAAGGCATGACCTTGTAACGCTGCAAACATCCCAAATCCTAGTGGCAGATTTTTAAAATTTTTACCACCATAATAAAAAATTAAACTTAAAATTTGATTGTTATTGGTCCAAATATAAGAAGCTACCATCTAATAGTGTTCCTAAAGTTAACGAGGAAAAACACAAAGTGCAATCTTCATTTCTAAGGTATTTTGAAGAAGAACTAAGAGATTGTCGTCTCTTTTCAATCTCCTCTTTGTCTATCTAAGGTCAAGGGAGGTTATCAAAGAAACCTTCCATATTTCACTCAATTCCTTAATAATACAAAAGATCCTCCAACTAGGTATTATCATTATCTTTCATTCTAAGTCTCTCTTGCAAAATATGTTGAACCATGGAAGGGAAGGTATGCCTCGTCGAAGATGCATGAATGAGAGGGCACAATTGCTAGCGAGAAATGAGAGCATTCTCACTAGACTTCAAGTAGAAGGTTGCTCGCACTCATTTGGTTTAGCATAAAAAAAATAAGGACTACAGGTGTGGATGATCCCATTAGCCTTAATATCATTGAGGACATTTTATTTCCATAATAATAGTTAAATACAAGTTCTTGTTTCTTCATATTGCCAACAAATAAATCTCAAATAATTCATTCAAGGACAACTTTGGATTGGAATATTGCTTGTCGAACATGGGTATGGCTAGTATCTTTGTTAGGAAAGAAGAACGATGAATCCTCCTCCTCATGATCCTTGGACGAGTCTCATTAGTTTCTACTAAAAATATCCATTTCATGAACCCCTTGTCTCATTAAGGGGTAATGTTACTTCTCATATTTGATTATAAGCTCTATGATCCTTTTGGAATAATGAGTCCCTTGATTCTAGACCTTCTTACCCAAAACTTGAGAACCTTTATTTCCCCTTTCATTTTCTAGGTCTTCCTCCTCTACCTTTAAGATGCATGGGTTCATAGTTTCTTTATATTTTCTTAAACTCATGTGGAGGCCTTAGTAATCTAGAGAAGAACAAAGTTACGGCTCCTTGTGTCATCCCTATCCACCACATAATGGTAATATTCATAGTGATATGACGTTATCTTCATTAAGGCAATCAAGGGGGATAACATACACAAGCCAACAAAAAAATGCATTTAATGTACAAGTCGTAATTTAGAATAGGATAGCCTTCTAACCATATATAAAAATCAATCTCATGGATAAAAAAAGACACAAAATAAAGACCCAATAAACTAGATATAATCTTGAAGAGAAAAGGAAAACGTGAACAAATTGAAAGTATTCTTTAGTAGAAACACTCTTTGCTTAAGAAAAAACTAACTTTAAAAGGATACATACTACGAAGGAAATCCTCTATACCAACACTAAATTAAAATGAGTAAACACCAATATATTTGGACTTCATTACAAATATATGCCAAAAAAATGCCATTGCATATTGAGATAATTATGGAGAGAACCTTTTAAAAAATACAATGGATAGAAGAAGTCATGAACCAAATAATAAATTGAATGGATTCCTAATACCTACAATAATATGGCCAATGAAGTGGATTATAATGATTGATAAAGGAATTCAAGCTTGATCTCCATGTAATACTAATAGTACCTACTTCAACTGAACATATGATGTTTCTGAAAAAC
>ML836777.1:7628-20505 GCA_009831015.1 Picea engelmannii | reverse complement strand
AGGTTTTCATTGTTTCGGAATAATTTATTTATTGATAAGTTGAAGGTTGTGTTGATTTAAATTCTAAATATTCATCCCTCAAATTTCAATTTTGATATATTCTAGAGATACTCTCAAATCCTATTTTGTTCACTTTTTTAACAAAATTGTTTCACAAATATTGTGAAACTCTTATCTTGAATTTGAGCTAAAGAATAATATTTAGCTTGATAAATGATCACATTTTGCTCAATCTATATCTTCTATAGAATCATGCTTGGAATAATTTCCCATAATCTTTGTTCAATTTTGAAATTGAAAATTACTTTGGGCCAAGTTTAAAGAACTATAGCAATATGATTCTAATTGGGGACATGCCTCATACAATGGTGCACCCATTCCAATCAAATTCGATGAAAGGACATTGAACAAAAAAGTTGTCAAGGGATCTTAAAACATTTAAACACAATGCATTGAAAAGGTACCATAAAACCCCTAGGAAAATGGTTCCAAGCTAACAACAATTAGAAAAATGTGGCCATAAATCTAAATGCCTTACATTTTCCCAAATTATATCTCTTACTCCCTTGTTTTGCAAATCCATACATTTTGAATAAACTAATTTAATTGAAAAGTCGCCACAACCTTTCTCCCCATTCTAAGGATGTCCTCTCCAATAACTAAAATTTGTCTCATTTAGAATTCTCCTAGATCTTATATTTCAAGTTTGTTGGCATTCTACTATACCAAGTATCTAAAGGACTCCATTATGAAATTCACTAATACCTTTTGAATCTAATTTGACATTAACATCCCATATATTGTTGACCAAACAAGCTCCCATATTTAACCATATAATCTTGAAAAGGTTGTATGTTTGTATAGAGCCTCAAAGGAGGGAATTGGTTCCACGACTGCTTCCAAAGAGGGTTGTTCATGCATCCCAAATTTTCCAAAAACTACTGTCTTGGATTAAAAGCACTACCTGCTTCACATAGTTCCATATATAACGCTTTAGGAAAGGCATTCCACCTTGGAAGATCTTGCTAGGACAAATTCGTATCATATTTTTCTTTCCAAATGTTAGTCCACATAGATGCTTTTTCATTGAATCAGTGCCAAATCAGCTTACTAGCCAAAGCAATAATTTTTCACTCCCAAACCACACACATTATTTTGGAGTGCATATATGTTTCTAGGCTACTAACGGCCATGTTTTATCTAGTTGGGTACCTCCCCATGAAAAAATTATTTTGAATTTTCTCTAAAATTTTAACAATTTTTCAAATAGCAACATACACAAAAATAAATAAGCGTGATTCTTTGTGAAACAAAATTAATTAAGGTGATGTGCTCAGCTAATGACAAGAAGTGAAAATTCCAACCTTTCAGTGTATTACTTATCTGGTTAATAATCTCTTAACAGGATAAATCACCACTACCATTGGCCACCAAAGGAATACCCAAATATTTACTAGGTAATGGCAATCGATTAAAATTAAATGTAACCTACTAATATGAATTTGGATAACTAATGGAAAGTCAAAGAGAAAAAATAGAGCCTACCATCATTAGTCATTCCTCTTGAGGCTTTGAAAAACAATTTAAGGCTTCTTATAAAATATTTTGCTTCATTGATTGTTGCTTCACCAATCAGCGTAGTGCCATCAACAAATTGCAAAGGAGAAAAGAATTCTGAGGATAATTTAGTAGACCGCAGAAGCTTAAAAGACACTAATTCCGAAGTAACTACAACACTTATAGTCTTGATCTCATCCTGAACTTTGAATGCCCTAATAATTCTCCCAAAACCTTCCATTATCATATTAATTATATAGGAAAATTGAGAACCACCTTGATGTATACCTGTACTTGGATGAAAAGGAATTTCAGGGACCCATTGAATAATAATAAAACAGGAAGAGAAAAAAAATTGGAAAATATACAACTCTAGATCCACTTAGTTCATGAGTTACTATAGCTAAAGCCTTCATGGTATGGTTAATAAAGTCTCAATTAAACTTGTAGAGCATCTGTATCTATCACAATTCCACTTTTTTGGTCTCTTGCAAATAATATATAATCTATTGAATTATAATGATCCCATCTAATATTTATCTTCCTTTAAAATGCCCACCTTGTCTCTTGATGATGCCTCTCTATTTTGTAATTAGGGTAATGAAGGTAGCATTCATAGCGTGAAGAACAATTCTAGTTGTCTGGACTCTTCCACTACTTCCCATGTTTTGGTACTAACAATATTCCCCCAAAAAAATTGAAAATCCGTTGAAAATCCGTCTGGACGAAGGCTTTCATTTAGCTAAATCTACATATTTGCTTGATCTATGTATATATATCTTCTAGAGGTTCTAAAAGGATGTTTTTATAACAAATAGATATTTTTTCTTTAATCCCCTGACACAATCTCAAAATAACACTCAGTTGAATTTTCATTCTGAAGATCCTGTTACAGCTTCTATTTCTCATAGTATGTGATGAAAAAGTATGTCATTGTCCCTCTTTTTAAGCCATCTTATCTGAGTTTTTGTTTTTAGAACTTCTATTGAAGTTCTTGCTCAACTTTTGCCAATAGTCTTGATCCATGATTAGCAATTTCAATAGTTAACCCATTTTGAAGAATTTCTTCTTGACTTCCTCTGCATGAAATTATTACCAGAGAGATGTTTGTCCCACTCAAGATTTATATTCAAACTTTTGTGTCTCTGTTGGAGTTTATACCTTTTTTATTCCCTTTCTATGATGTATGATTGGCACCATTTTTAAAAATTTGATGTTACTTTAGGGTAGGTTATCCATATCAATTCAAACCTGAATGGAGGATTTAGGGGTCTTGAATGAAGCTAAAAAAACGAAGCAAATTTGGCCAATGATCTAAACCTGTGTTTTTTAGAGTAAACGATTCTACTATTGTATAAGTAGCAAAGGCACAACCCTCACTAAAAATTAATCTAATCTTTCTGCAATTAAATCATGTGCACCTCTACTATTATTCCAAATAAATTAACCATTTTTGAATAATAATGATATCTGCCAACAATAAATATTCAATGAGTTCTTGCAATTTCTGACCTGCCATATCTATTTTATGAATACTATTTTTTTTCCAGATTTAAAATCTCCCAATGATCCAAGGATCCCAAAAATGTGTTGTCATATCTAACAAAGGATGCCTACATGCAACATTTCTTGAGATTCTGTAGGGGCATGCATATTAGTAGCCTTCCAAATATTCCCCATTAATACTTCCGTGCCTTTCAGGTTTAGCCAAATGGTTCCGATCGGTCATATGCCTCGATAATATTTCCCCATTATTCTTATATGTTAATCCCTCAACAATGTTGCTACTTTTAAAATCTTGTTCCAGATGCTCATTGTCTAAATTAGCCCGGCTTGCTCATCAATATTCTTTCTCCTAATAATGAGAAAGTGAAGATGTTGATCACTCTTGCAACTTACCCCGAGGGTCTGAAACCTAAAAATTATCTTCTCCTAATTCTTGTATGTTTTGTGTTGTTTTTTATCATTGTCTTCTGGTTTAACAACTTAAAGGATTTCAAATCTATTGTTTTCCATAGTTTTCTCTTTCCCTACTTTCTTTTCTCATTTTTGTCACTTCTGTCCTCTGTTTGACCTCAATAAAATCTTCAGGATCAAGGTGTTTTTTCCCTTGATTGTGTCCTCTGATTTGAGGGACAACGTTGCATTAAAGTACCATTAGCATAACAGACATTGCACGTAAATGGTATTTTCTCATAATCTATGATTTGAACTTTGAACCAATTTAATATCATGGTATTCCAAAACAACCAACTCTAGTAAGGGTCTGGAAAGTTCCATAAGAGCTGAGCATAAGTCGTATATAGTTTTGCTTAAATGGTTTAGTTTTACTTGAATGGTTTCGGAGGTTTTATAAAGATTCCAAAGGGATTTCCTATATCGTCTCGGAGGTTTTATAAAGATTCCAAAGGGGTTTCCTATATCTTCTAAAATGGATTCACTCCAACATTCAAGAGGTAGAGAATACAAATGAATCCATACTGGGGCTTTGCTGAAATCTTCCTTCTCTGGGTCAAATCTCTATCACTTCATCCAATACTGCATATGAAGAACTGTTGAATTCAGAAAATAGGGCCCTACTTTAAAAATTCATTCCCTTTCTTCAAAATAAAAAGCCACTTTACACATAATTTTAATTCCATTCGTTCTTTAATATTTCAGTGGTCACAGCCCATCTCCTTAAAATATGCTTAGGAACCAACCCAAAAATCTACAGATAATTGTGTTTTTTCACATCTTCAATCTCACCCCCTTTCTGAGTAGTAGAAATGATTACTATGAGGTTCTTTTTTTCCTTGTTTAAACATCCTCTGGATTTACTGATATCTTCAGAAATTTTCAATTTTGGGCTTGATTCCCTACCTTGTGTTAATGATTTAAGGCCAAAACATCTGCTTTATAAGAGTCTTGAGAGGGGCCCTCCCTTCCCCCCTCCCGACTGGATCACTATGAACAGCTAAAGAAAACCAGTAACACAGAACTGCTACTTCTCACTGCCTCATCGACTATGTTCCTACTTCATCATAGTGACTTTTGTCAATTATGGTTGACAAAAGAATACAACTATTCAACTAGTATAATATTAGTTATTATACTTCCATGAATGGAAAATCTAGAAGGTAAACTCCTACACAGCAACTACACTGCTAGAGTCAACCAAGGGCTAACTGTGTGAAGCTCAACTTTGTTGGCCCTTTAAGGGAAGGTATTGACAGAAATGTTAAGGGGCAAATGCTAGCAGCGTTTTCTAGTTTCTTGGGGATTACAAACAAGACGGAGGTTGAGGCCCTCCATTAATCTGTTCATATAGCCTTGAGGACACATATAAGACATCTAGAGGTAGAAGGGGACACTCAAATCTTTATAAACCTTGTGATAAAAAAACATCCAAGAAAGGCACACTCTGAGAGATTATAACCAATACTAAAAGATGTGAAAGGGCTCTCCAAGCTTTTGGATTACATTTCCTTGAACGTCACTCACCTCTAGGAGCTAAAACAAACTAGCTGACTTTTTAGCCAACATGGCTATAGACTGAACTGCCAAACTGAACAACTAGCCTGAATCAAACTCAAAAGTGGACCCAATTGTTTTGGAAAGACTTAAAAGAATGACAGAGACTGACAAGCCTTCAATCAATCCTCAATAGCTCTGACACAACCGATTGAACCTTTATAATGCATTTACTTCATGCAATCATAGAGTATATCCACCACACCAGCTTTGATTACCCCTCCCATGCTCCAAAACACCCTACATGTAAGTAACCCGCCTTCGTGC
Source organism: Picea engelmannii (assembly GCA_009831015.1). Taxonomy (NCBI): domain Eukaryota; kingdom Viridiplantae; phylum Streptophyta; class Pinopsida; order Pinales; family Pinaceae; genus Picea; species Picea engelmannii. The sequence continues at coordinate 15,168 of ML836777.1, read as the reverse complement.
TTCAATGCTAGTTTCCTTTTCAATTATCAAACGAAACGACCCCTTTCTGCCCCTCAGCAAAAGGACATGCAGAGTAACTCCCTTTCCACCAGCATGCACGCTTCGGCATCATGGCAACCCTTCTCAAACTTGCATACCCCTTATGAGTCATTCTCACTTAATTCCTCTTTCATAATCCATTCTATACCCTGCCTTGACCAAAACAGCACTCTAGTCCCAACCCCCAGACTTACTAATGTTTGTCCACTATGCTTTGCAATGAAGGCAAGAAAGAGTGGCAAATCTTTTTCCCAAGAAGAACCCTTTGAAGGGTCCTCTTGTAAGAGGATACTCTTATTCAATGCAGCTAGAATGGATCCAGGAAGGCAGACACATTATGGCTAGAAACCATTCCTAATCAGATTCTGATTCAAAGGAGGATGACACAATACTTGACAAGAAAACCAACAAGAGGACCGTATTTACATTTTTCCTTGACCTCAACTTGGAAGTCACAAATGTTAACAGGATTTGGGCTCAATCTGGTGAAGAAAAAGTAGATTACAGGATACAATTTTGAAGGCTCCAACCCACATCATTGAGGCAGTCATGGCAAACCAGGAAAGGCTGACAGAGAGTTGATAAAACCTCTTCACTACAAGAGGTTACTGAGAGAAGTAGAGGTCGTGCGATAAAAATTCCACAACACAATGTCCCTTGGGGCAACTAACTTTGCCAATTTGAAGAGGAAGATAGCAGTATGCATCTGCTGAGATGAAATGAAGCAGCTAGCCAACAGGGATGCTAACCCATCCAAAGCAACAACCCAGTAGTAGCCTCAACCAAATCAGCTAACCAGTCAAGACATCTTACATTTTCTTTAACAACTATTTAAGCTTCTCAAGGTTTCTGATAATTTAGTTAGCAGCTCCTTTGGAAACAATGTAATGGAACAAGATAAAAAAAATTGGAAGATATTGTACTAGAACGGTAGTAGTAATGCTAGAACAGTAATCGTAACAAGGAAGCCTTATATCAAAAGAACGACCACTAAGACCCCATGTACAAAGAGATAAATGGCATAGGCATTTTTGTACTCGGACCATATTTCTACTGTGAATATAATGAAAAATGTTTTCTTTTACCAAAAAAATTAATTATCATACAAAATACCCTTTCCTTGCTTGAAATCCATATATATATATATATATATATATATATATATATATATATATATATATATATCATTAACAATAAACCTGGCTACAAGGCTTTGTTTCATCAATGTTACCTTCTGCTTGAACAGATTAGTGAACTCATTTACTGCTCAAGGGTATTGATGTTGATGTTTGTAGCATCGGACAGGTACTTCCACATCGGTTTTGTGTCTAACATGTGGAAGTCGTCCTTAATGCCTCTCAAGACTTAGGAGATTCACTTTAATTAAGTGATTATTAAAATGAATTCATTTTTGTAATTAATGGAGTTTAATTTAAGTCAAATGCATAAGTATTTGGCATTAGTGAGTTAAATTAAATCCTAGCCATTAGATCATAAAGTGAAGGTGAGATCTAATCTCAACCATTTATCACTTTGGAGATCTAGGGTTTTGGATTTAGGGTAAACTCAAGATTATAAAAGGCAGCCTCGGTGAGAGGAGGAGACACACAAGGAAAGGAGCAGGGTCCAAGGAAAAGAGCAAGGGGCAGCAAAGGAGTAGCAGCCAGCAAGATCGAAGGACAGATCTTGAGGTGTGTTAGGCTAGGCTATCTTGCTGTTTTGTATTATTCCTCACGTGGGCCATTATCCCAGGACGGGAGCCCAGATTTTATATTAATAAAATCAACAAAGCACTGGTTTTCCCTTGGGGGTTTTTCCAGGGGTATTTACCTAGAAAATTACATGTGCAAATGTGTATGGTTTCCTTGTTGTGCTTCTGCTGATTTATTTATTTAGATCATTAAAACTCAGCCGTGCTTTTATTCAGTAAATTTGCTTAATGAGTTTATTACAACAAGGGTTTACTAGGAAGTAAATTGTCGGGTGTTGTGTTCATAAATTTAACAATTGACCTATCTATGATAAAGAATGATCAGGTTGGACACAAACACATGATCTAACATTATAGTGGTTCAAGCATCAAGCACGCATCTCAAGATCCCCACTCTAAACTCATTTAATGGTAGAAGACAAAATCCCCACTGACTATCTTGGGCTCACTACTATTAGATCCAAGCACTACTGTATCTATTGCAGGCGCTGCCACAAAAAATAAAAGAATTAACACATGCGAAAAAAAATGTCCAAATTGATTACCGCAGCTTTATAACACTGCACACCAGATATCATAAAGATTTTTAAACCTTAAAGTCTGAGAAACATATTCTTTATCTGATTATAATCACCTTGTCTAGTATGCATGTCTCAGTATGTTATAGTACATAAAGTTTGTTTGAATTAAACCTTACTTGAGTCTTTGTCAAGCTGTTTCCTGCAATTACACTTCACCAGCATTTTCAATCAAGCATGCACCGACATTTTTAAAACATACAAAGGGTGACTTGTCAATATAGTTTAGGTATCAAAAAGCAGGCATCAATCACAAGGTTCTAGTTTTAAACATGCATGAACAACAATCACAAACTATGTTTGGAAGCCAAATGAACATTTTTTGGTATCTTTACCCCTCCCAAACCCAAGTTTTTGCATTGATGCAATATGAATTTGGCAAAGTTGATTGTTTTATATATTTCACCAACTTCGCTGTTTGGTTTAACTCCAACTCTACTTAATACCCAGCAACTGGGTTGCTTGATATATTACTTTGTATTTGTAGCTATTAGAATAATGGGCAGTAAATAGTTTCAAACTGAGATTTCTCGATTTTCTATATTTAATATTGCATCAACCCATATATGCCAAGCAATTAGTAATTAAATCAATATGTTTAAGACTAGATACAAAATAAATCCCCAAATGCTTAGCACAGATAAATTGCCACAAGAAATCCAAGCTTAGATCACCTTTGAGTTATGGTAGTTACAGGTGTTGCTTTCTATACTGGGCTGTCAACATCCTCCCCATCCTCTTGCTTATAATTCAACTTCTGCTCAATTTGCCTTAACAAGATCACTCACTGAACAAGTTCAACCTAGCTCAAAGAAAACAATTTAGACAACATTATAGACAAAGAAAACAAATCAAATGTGCACATTGGTCAATGGATAGTATTTATTAATAGATGTGTATACATTTATATCTAAAAATGGAGATGGTATTTGTATTCCCCTGCTCCAATAAAGTTTTATTTCTAATTCCTAAGAATCAGTTTTCCAGAAAAAGAAAAGAAGAGGAAAAAAAGAGGGAAATGTGTGGGGCAAGGGGAGGGGAGGGGGAGGGACTCACAATTTTCAAGAAACTACAAAAAAAAAGTTTCAAAATTACTTCTACCACCTGATTTTTTTTCTATTCAAGCAAGCAATGGTCATTATATACGATCATTTCCATAAGCAAGCTTTTCTTTTGCCAGGCGGTACTTTCAATAAACTTAAAAATAAAAATCCTACCCCTTTTTTCGTTTTCTTCTCAGCATTTAAGACTAAGACTATTTATAATGAAAAAGACAACCACAAGAAACTGACCTGATGTGTTTTGAACTCATAAAAAAGAATAAGATAGCTACTTTATAATGGAAAAGAGAAAACCACAATTATCTGAAACAAAAGAAACATTCATAGACAAAGAAATCTCCATGCAGTACCTTGATTCTCAATCTCATTACAATTAGAATATTTACAATCAAATAACTGAAAAATGATGTACTTCTCAAGTTCACTTATCTAATTATACAGGAATGTTGCACAGTAATTTCTGTCACATTTGCTTGTTTGCATTGGACTTCAGGTGAAATGCACATTCAATGTTTGGCTATACATTAAAAATCGTCCTAAGATAGGTCATCTTCTCTTCTTCTGAATCTGTCAATTGCATAAAATGCTCTTGTCGAAGAAATAAGATCATCCATCAAAGCTTCAATCTGATTCCTACAGAGGGTTTCTAATTCATGTCATACAAGCCAGAAGAAAATGAATATAAAGAAACCTATCTGATACTTTGAATAAGTGTCTGGAAGGGGAGGTAGGATTTGGGGACTCACAATTTTCAAAAAACTTCAAAAACAAAATTTCAAAAATACTTCCACCACCTGATTTGTTTTCCATTCAGCATTTAAGACTAAAATTGCTTATAATGAAAAAGAAAAAAACCACAAGAAACTAACCTGACTAGTTTTGTACTCATATAAGACTAAGATGGCTGCTTTATAATAGAAAGGGAAAAACCACAAGAATCTGAAACAAAGGAAACATTCATAGACAAAGAAATCACCATGCAGTATCTTGATTCTCAATCTCATTACAATTAGAATATTTACAATCAAATATCTGAAAAGATTACGTACTTTTCAAGTTCACCCATCTAATTAAACAGGAATGTTGAACAGTACTTTCTGTCAGATTTGCTTATTTGCATTGGACTTAAGGTGAAATGCACATTCCATGTTTGTCTTTACATTAAGAGTTGTCACAAGAAAGGTCATCTTCTCCTCTTCTGAATCTCTCTGTCAATTGCATTAAATGCTCTTTTTGTTGAAGAAATGACATCATCCATCAAGGCCTCAATCTGATTCCTACAGGAGTTTCTATTCATGTCAGACAAGCCAAAAAAAAATGAATACAAAAACATATCTGGTACTTTGAATAAAAAAATGAATACAAAAACATATCTGGTACTTTGAATAAGTGTCTGGAAGAACTTACTCATAAGAACCATTTTTTCCCCTACCAACATTATTGTATTTACCATTTTCATCATAAGCCCACCCTCTTCCTACACCATAACCAAATCCTAATCCAACCCCACATCCAGCGCCAATTCCAAATCCAAATTGTACACCTGGAACTCCAATGCCTATACCAGCACCTGTTTTGGAAGAAAGGGACAAAATGTTGTCAATCAAAATGCAAACAAACATAAAATAGAATCCAGGCAATCTACACGATAATTCCAAATCCAAATTGTACACCTGGAACTCCAATGCCTATACCAGCACCTCTTTTGGAAGAAAGGGGCACAATGTTGTCAATCAAAATGCAAACAAACATAAAATAGAATCCAGGCAATCTACACGATAGGTCATTAGGCACATCCAGAAGCACAATTTGTTTAACTACAATACAACCAAGTCCCTTAAGGAAACTCACTAGTGCATTTAGCAATACAGAAACTAATAGAAAGCTCCCATTTAGTTGTATATTAATAGGATTGAAATGGAAAACACAAATTTAATAACTAGAAACTTAAATGACGTGAAAGTCATTCATATCTCTGTCCACATATCTGTTTACATGAAATGTCAATAAGTAGGAAAATATTTACATGTACATTTTACCCTTGTATACCCCGATTAGGGTCTGTTGACCGCCTATTCAACTAGATGGGTCAACTCCATGTGCCATGACGAGATGCATCATCAGATGCTAATTTGTCGAAGACAGTTTGGTTCTACTAGGCAATTTATGCCTCCGGCACAAATTTTTGTAAACGGAATTTCCGCACCCCTGCGTGGGTTAATAATGTAATAGGTCTACATGGATCATAGTTAGGTCAAGTACCTTGGGATGTTTTCATTGGGAGAGTTCTTTTCACCGAGGGTTTTTTATCCTCGGGTTATCAATTAGACTTTTCAACCTTGTTGATTTCCCTTGAGTTTTTCCCTCACACCTGCAATAATTCCTCCAAAGTGGTGAACGGTGTTCTAATGGTCTCATCCTTCGGTAGCTATTGTTTAGGAATGATGTAAATGACCATGCAAGACATCATAGAAAGTTTCGCGGAATTTCGTCGGGTCTAGGTAGTTTTTTTTAATTAATTAAATTTAATTAATTTTCCTAAGGTTGGGATTTTAATTATCTAATTAATTAATTGTTTTTGAGCAATTATTGTAAAAACTAGGCCTTTGGGTTTTTGATAGGGTATTTGTGCTCAAATCAAATAGAAAGGCACCCCCTACACCCTTGGACCAAGTTTCAGCTCAATCGGACAACTTGTACTAGGTGTTTGTCCACCCGGAGTCAAAGTCGGTCAAAACAGCGATTTTTATTGCTAAGTCAAAAATGTAATTTTTGTAACTTTGAGTTAATGGGTTAATGTTAAGGTGGAAAAGGGCAAGAGAAGTCATTCCTAACCTACCCAACCCACTTCCTAACCATTACACACCCCCTCACCCATTCACTCACTCATTTCCTCACGCCCCTAGGGGGAAATTGTGCCCCCCCTCACACATGAACCTTTGAAAACCCAATTAAATGAGTAGTGGGCCCCTCCCATGAGTGGTGCACCCCTCCTAGCCTACCACCTCACCTTTGCCATGTCCCACACCCTCCACCTCATGTCCACATCATCTATCCCTCCCCCAAACCCTAAAGTTGCGCCCTACCTCTTGAGATACCCACCCTGTCTTGTGTTGCAACACTTGGCATCATCCTAGGAGGGGTCGTTTTGCCTCCTTGAGCTATAAAAGAAAGCCTCCCATCACTCATTTCTCACCATTCTTTGAGCTAAGGTTATGCTACTGAAATTTCGCCCCACTCTCTTGCTCTTGCCATCTAGCATTCCATCCCATTTTTCTCTTGAGAGTCTTGGAGCAACTTGTTGCTGCAACACTATTCCATTGGATTAATAAAGCTTTGGAGGATTTGGAAACACCAAGAGTTTTCTGGTTGTATTCTTGCACATGAGGTGACTTTGTGGATTTGAGTTTATGGTGTAGTGTTGAGTAGATCTTTAGTAAAGTAGTTTACTTGAGTAGATTAGCAAAGAGTACTCTTGTTGGTTTATGTATGTTGGATAGCTAGTTATTTGAAGTATTTCACATTGTTAGTTATTCAAGCATATCATCTACTTCTCTGCTTCACAGTTTGTCTTGAGTTTTGCAGGTTTATTTCAAAGGATTGTTGGGAAAGCCTCAAGAAGGAGTCTTCCCTCAAAGCCTTCTCAAACTCCTAGCTTACTTAGTCCTATATTTTTACACTCATTTCATTTATATTTCAGTTTAATAACCATCTTAGATAGGTCAAATAATTTTACTTTCATTTGGAGATTGTTATGTGAAAAAATTTTGCGTAAAAACCAGAAATTTTTCTTAACATCTTTGTTTTGTGCAACATTTCCAGCGAGCATTTACTTGCTAGTTTTGGCGGATTCTTACCAGGAACAAGGGAATATGTTGCTGAAATTCACCCACACAACACATCAAAAGATCAGCCTTTGAGTGGGTAACAAGTCTCTCTCTTCTCTCACTCATTTCTAGTATTGTAGCAAGCCCCCGGAAAGTTCCCTTGAGACTTGCATTTTCTTGATTCATTTCAGCCATTGTAATTTATTTTCTGCAATTAGTTAGTGCCTACACCTTGGGAGAGTGATTGGCTCAGCCAACCCCCCAAAATCGTTGGGCTAGGACATAGATTTATTTCAGCATTCTTTTATTTCTTGCCCCACTTGT
>ML836776.1:55061-66498 GCA_009831015.1 Picea engelmannii | reverse complement strand
TCACAAGTACAATCTTCAACAAAATTCTTCATGCATAAGACAACCTATAACCTTTCCCATGATAGATCCCTCTTTATATAGAGTGAAGAGGGATGGCTGAGGATATTAGGATAATACCATTAAATCAGAGAAGTGAGTGAGATCCAAACTGATCGGAGGCCACCTCATCCTTTCGAATCTTCCATTCTAGAACCTTCAAGAATTTCACCTTTTCCTTTTCTTGAGAATCGTCGCACCCTAAACAAAAGCAGCGTATGAAGACACTGCAATCCACTGTGGTGCAGCATGTGATGACTAGGGATCGTCACACCCATATCATTTGGCAAGGTGCGACGATCTTCTTTGGTAGGGTTTTTAAGAAAGGAGAGATGATTCTATTTCCCAGGGAGAAAGTCTTATTTCTTTAGTAGCTTCAGGGAACAAAGGAGTAAGAAATACACATATCATTGGTGATCATGGGGGTGACCAAAATAAAGTGTAACAGAATGCCCCCCAAAGTATGAACTTGGAACATGTGACAACTGAAATACTTTGTAGAATGTGTGTGTCGAGAACAAGGAGTGCATCGGTTATAAGCCTACAAACAATCAAGCATCTACATAATAATATACCATTTATTGAGGTAGGCATTCCCATACTCAAACTACAAGTGACTCTAAGCATAAGTGTCAAGTGATTCATGGCCACCAATCATACACTGTGGATCCATGTCATCATGATTCAACATAGCCATGAGAAATACACTATGAATCTATTCTATAAGGACTCAAATTTGGACATAGCCACGAGAAATACACTGTGGATCTATGTGTTAGTACAAACTTATGATTACTCCATCACAACATGGATCTATGTGAAAATATCCAGGGTCTTAACTTCCATCGTTCTGAAGTACAAATCTATCCATGTGATTATAGGTGTCGAAGTTGAACATGGTAGAAACCACTTGTTTATCGATCATTAATGGATACCGTTAACAAGTGTGAGGGAAATCACCATTGATGTCAATGACCCCCATGATACTCTAGTACAATCCAATGAATATGAATTAATGAGTTGAAGTCGAACACTCGATGGAATTTTCAAATCAAGGGCCAATGATGTGAACCCACTATCGAAAACGAGGAAACCTGCCATTGAGGCATGCAGGTTCCAAGGTACTAAAACGGTTTCTAAGTCTAATTCTTAGATAATGAGTTGAATTCGACAGGAAAAGACTCATCACAGGAGGGCCTTAATGTATCCCCCATGAATGACACGAAATATGTAACATATTTGAAGTAGATCAGAGTATAAAGTGATTCAGAAATGACTTAGGGAAGGCTAACATGGTAACAGTTTTGACAACTGCAGATGGCCAACTCGATAGAAGGCTTGTTTAGGTTGAACTTCTCTTGAACATATGAACGACACAACAATTGTCTTGGAAGCATTGAGTCAAGGAGGACCCAACATACAAACTTGTGGATGATCAAACGAGAGACAAATGGATTTCCCAACCTAGATACAATAATGAAGAGAGGTGTCATGTTCAACAACAACTTACTGCCATTAACAAAGATACAGATATACATTTCTTTCCCAATTTCCCCCCACCATTTCTGGCAACTACCTCTTTATTTTTACGCAAGCTTGAGGAGGATAACATATGCTTGTAATGTAAGCTCATCCTTCGGATGAGTCCCTCGGAGTATTTTTAACGAACCCTAGGAAGGAGTGGTTCGGTCCCATATGGGTCTTTCTATGTTTGTTTTACAAGTCCAAAGAAAGAAAAATCAGGGGTTTTTCATATTTAAAGAGTCTGAAAAACACTTAAAGAAAACTCCAAAATGTCCTTTTTTGTAAATTAGTTTGATGAGACTAAAAAAGAGATAATATAACGCTCATCAGACGTTTATCAGACGTTTTCTTCAAATACTTTTACGAGCGTGAAAAGAATAAGGTCGCTTGGTTATATTTTCATGTTTAGGGAGTTTGAAAAGAGCTTAAAGGGGACTCTAGAGGGGTTCCTTTTTCGTATTGCCATTACGAGTCCGGAAAAGTGATAAAAGTTTACTCGATTACATTCTCATAGTTTTACGAGCATGAGAAAGAATAAATACCATGCTCGACATTTTTTATTGAAAAAACCTAAAAGCATATATACACCATAAAAACACGCAAAAATGACCAAAAAGGAGTGATCCATATCAAAAGTCCAATCGCCAAATCCCTATCTTGCAATATTGACACTTTGAGAAGTTCATTAGGTTTTTGACATAGGTGGAAATATTAAAAAATAATTTAATTTTAAGTTAAAAATGGTAAAAATAGGTTAAATAGATCAAAACAAGTTCATTTTACCATTTCATTTGTATTTTCACCAAACTAGTGCCAAAAACCCTCATTTTCCTTCGATCTTCAAGTGACGATTCTGGAGCGCTCCGTGGATGATTTCTCGAGTCGTTTCCATGAGGAAGATGCTTTTCCTCCCTTCTCTCTTTCTATAGTAATTTTTTTCAGTTTTAAAGGTTAAATTTTGAGTTTATGGGCGAATTTCCAAGGGATAGAGCGCCTCCAGATCGTCGTAGGCTCTCCATACCAGGAACTGCGATGATCTAGGATCATTTCAAGGGGTTAAATGTTGGGGTATGAAGACACAACACTGTGGTAACCTTGGCCCCTACGACGACCAAAACTCAAAAAATAAAAAGAGAGAAAGAACTAGGGAAACCTCAAAGTTTGGATTTTTGATGAACTAATTCATCTTTTATTGTTTTTTGGCATATTTTCTACAGTTCATCATGCTCGAATGGCGGGAAAGAGAGAATGAAGATGAATATTACATTTTCAAGAATGATCCCAACAACGTCATGGCACTCCAGGAGTGCAACTTGCTTAAGTTTTTCAAAGTGCAGGGCATGAGGGCTCAATTGGTTCTATTGGAGCACCTAGTACGAATGTGGGATGTAAATGAACAAGCCTTTCATGTCGACATTCATACACTCACTTTAGAGATTGATGACATCTATTTTTTGACTGGATTATCTCGTCGTGGGTCTYSGGTGTCACTATCGGGAAGTAGAGGAGGAGGTGAACCTATGGATTATTATGTAGCACATCACTATGCAACTGGTACAAAGAAACATAGTGGCAAGGTTGCCATAAAAGATGTTGAGGATTTATCTTTGAGGACCGTTCTCTATACTATTACTCGTGTGGCAGGGAGTGTAGCTCCACACATGGCCTTATCGAGTCATTTCTAGTATGTTATTGAGTGCATGGAGCCTTGAATATTCAACTAGTGTGAGGGCCTCCTCAAAAATATGAAGAAACAATTAACAAAGTGCAGGACCGGTTGATTGAAATAATTCAGATATGGATCAATTTTGGTATCCTTTTTCCTAGAGAGAGTCCCAGTTTTGCGCCTACAACATGTGGATTAGGGTGTACCCGCTCCACATGATCCTCAGATGAAGAAGTGGGTAGATTTGATGGCACGCCATGGTGGCATGCCAACCGTTACATATGGTCTTGTGTTCTTCCAATGGCTGAGAGATCGGCTTGGAGGATTATGCATATGCTAGGATGAACTTCTGTGGTGATCCCGACTTGGAACTACTCGAGGGTTCACAATAGGAATATATAGGTAAACAAGTTTTTTTCATTATATGTTGTTTTTGGTATTTTAATTATGGAATTTTTATGTTATGTATCCGAGACTAATAAAGAGCTCTCAATAATGCAGATGTGGCGCCTTTCATGCCTCCAGGATCATCTCCTATCCAGAGATGTGGGGAGATAGGTGAAGTGGCAGGTCGAGGGGTAACAGTTGAGGATCTCGAGGAGATCGAACACATGAACCTCAAGGGGTTGCTATGGATATCCCTGATATCACCATGGATGAGTTACCTCGATGCTACCAATGCCATATAGTTGGTGTTTCAACATCCATTGGTCCACTGCTCCGTCGTGTAGCACAGACAATGGTTTGTTATCATAAGAAGCATCCATGATGCATATGTGTATGAAGCTATGTGCTTCAACATTTTGGTCTCAAGACACACTTTTTTGTAACTTTTGACTTTATAATTCAAAACTTCTACCGGATTACTTGTCTTTACATGTGTGTTTGGATTTATAAATGGCGCAAATGTCTACCTAAAACATAATTGGCTAATGCATCTGTTAATGTGTTTAGATATCTAGGAATGTGTTGATATTCAATGTAATCAAAATTTCTTTCCAAGAGGTGAATTCTCAAGTACACCCATAATAGTGTAGGACTTAGATGGAATAAACGTTGCTTAATTGCAACACCACGAGTTGAGAATCAAGATGTACAATTATACGAAGGATTCCAAATTAAATGGCATCAGTTAATAACTCAATAACTGCACTATATTCCTCAATATTATTAGTTGAATGACCAAGGCAAACATCGTGTAGACTGATCAACTCATCCGTAGGTGCATAGATTTCCCATGCAACAGACGCTAGATTTTGAGTACTATGACTAGCACCATCAACAAAGCCAATATAGGGTAGCGAGAACACCGACATATGGAAACCAAACACAAGGCAATGTAAGAAGTTTGAGGGCATAAAAAGAAAAGACAAAAAAAACACGAGAGTATGATACATTAAAGTACAAATAACTCATGCAAAAACGTTTTAAGCATAGTACTTCTTTAGGTAAATCCCATTTCTGGGTTCACCCAAAGGAATTCCATTGTAATCAAGTAGCTCATAAACCCCTTTCTCCAACACTCATTTAACGATGTAATGGCCATGCCACATGGGCTTGAATTTACCTTCCCCCAACAAATCATGATCTTGGTCATACAAAAGAACTAAATCGCCTTCAGAAAAAACATGAGGTTTAACATGTTTTTCATATTGACCCTTGATGTGTTTCTACTGGGTTTCTATTACTAATGTAACATTATGACGAGTCTCATGTAATTGCATTAAATACAAGAGACGTTCTTCTTCAGCTGTGGTGTTGGGGAGAAGTTCGATAGCTAGTTTCAGATACAGGATTTCACATTCAACCGAGAAAATGACTTTGATACAATACACTAACTGGAAATGCGTGAACCCTGTAGCATATTTAACTGACGTCCGATAGGCCCATAATTCCAAAAAACACATTGTGTGCTAGCTTGACTTGTGAATCCCTATCATTCGTCAAAGCATAGTAGTTAAAACTTTGTTGATTGCTTCAACTTGGCCATTGGCCTGTGGATAATAAGGGGTTGAGTTTTCATGTCGTAAACCCAACTTATCTATGAGCTCAAAAATCATAAAATTGCGAAAATGGGTGCCATGGTCGGTGACAATGGCTTGAGGGACACCAAACCTAGTGATGATATGATTGAATATGAAAAGTGATGCATTTTTCCCAATCTTATAAAATGTAGGCATCGCCTCGGCCCATTTAGTGAAATAATCCACAACTACAATTATGTATCCATGCCCCCCAACTGAGTGAGGGTTACATGTCATGAAGTCAATGCCCCATTTAGAAAATGGAGCAATGAAAACTATAGGATAGAGAGGAGTAGGATGAGATCAAATCTTATTATTATAGGTTTGACAAGCGTGGCATTTCTGAACTGCAAGAATGCAATATTTAAAAAGCGAAGGCCATAAGTAACCAACTCTTAGGATCTTTTGGGAAGTGGAATACCCAGACATATGACTGCCACATGCTCCAGAATGACAATCATTTAGTGCTTTCTCAGCTTCATCATATGTCAAACATCATTGAAACACATAGTCAAAACCACGATGGTAAAGGGTATCACCAAGAATAATATATTGACGGGCTTGATACCCAATATGATGACAATCTACATGAGATATATCGGGCCAAAAAGTTTGGGTTTGGAGGTAAATGATAATGTATCCATACCAGATATCGTCTGAACTAATCAGAAATAGAGATTCATCAGGGAAAGAATCTTCTGACACATTTTCTGTATCAGTGGAGGGAAGGTCACATATCAACTCAGCAAAGACCAAATATTTCTTTGACTTGGCTCTCTCAAAATCCAAATCAAACTCTTGGAGAATCACTATCCATTTGGAGTGTTTTCCCCCTAGCAATTGTCGTGTAAGAATATGTTGCATAGGGTTGCAATCAGAAATAATCATGGTTTTGCGCAATAAGATATAGTGACGAAAATGATGGACAACTTGAACAACCACCAAGGACAATTTCTCCACATGCATGTATTTGATTTCGGTGGTCGTAAAACACCGAATTAAATAGTAAATGACATGTTCATCCTGCAAATCATCCTCTTGGACTAGGACCATGGCGATGGTATGATCTGAAGTAGCCAAATATAAGAAATAATCTCAATTATAATAGGGGGGGGAATAAGAGTGGTGTGAAAGTTAATGCAAGTTTCAAAGCTTCAAAGGATTTGTTGGCAGTTTCATCCCATACAAAATCATGACCCTTCTTAAGAAGTCGAGTGAAACCTTTCATTAGTTCATCATAATTGGGAATGAATTGTCATAGAAAGTTTTCCTTCCCTTGCAAAATTTGGAGTTGGTGTAAGGTAGAAGGAGGAGGCAAATTGATAATAGCTTCAACCTTCAAAGGATCCAACCTGATCCCATGCATGGAAACAATAAATCCTAGAAGTCTTCTAGAATCCACACAAAAAATGCATTTATGTGGATTCAATTGTATGCGGTAATATCGACATCGGAGGAACATGGATCGTAAGTGTGCCGGGTGATCTTGATGATGCATGGAATGTGTTGGTAAATCATCTAGGTAAGGTTGTACACTATTCTTAATATCATGAAAGGAATAAGACATAGTGCGTTGAAAAGTCGCACCAACATTATTGAGACCGAAAGGGATTTTACGGTACGCGAAGGTACCCCAGGGGAAAATAAAAGCGGTCTTATGATGATCCACGAGTAAAAAATTGATTTGATTATAGCCGAAAAATCCATCCATCAAAGACAAGAATTCACTTCCGACGTAATCATCAAAGATTTGGTTGATGAAAGGGGTTGGATAATTATCTTTAGGACAATCCTTGTTAATATCCCTATAATCAACACAAACACTGATTGCTCCTTGTTTTTTCGTGACTAGAACAAGATTGGACACCCAAGAAGTCAACGCTACAGGGTAGACAAAACCAACTTTAAGAAGTTTTCCAGATTTGAGTTTGATCATAGCATATTTTCGTGGACGAACTGGGTGAAGCTGTTGTCAAACAAGTTTAGTGTCAGGGTATGTATTAATTTCATGTACAATGATATCTGGATCAATTCCAGGATTCTCTTCGTAACTCCATGCAAAAATTTCATGAAATTCTTGGAAAAGGGCCTTGTAAGTTCAGATCTCATCAGGAGAACATGAGGCACCTATGTGAACATTTTCCACTATGCCAGGATTAATCGAAATATCTAGAGGGATGGTGGGTGAAATATTTCCCAAGTTCCCTTCATACAAAACATCACGTGTTGGTTCATAAACTAAGGAGAAATTAACAATTGTAGATAGATTCAAAATCCGTTGATAACTCTCGATAGTCTCGGGTTCGAGGAAGAGGATGGAACAATGATGTCCATCATCCCAAGGCATGTCTTCCACATACATAATTTCCATGATCGTTTCATCAGTTAGAAATATTGTGTGAAACAGATCAGGAGACATATCCAAGAGAGAACGAGGAGAAGGAGATGCCGATTGAATAGCTTGATAGGCCAATTCCACCAGATTTAAAGGCACTTGATTTCCATAACGAAGACATTCTTCCAAGATAGGTAATATCCAAGGGTCATAGGACTCAGATATTTTGTCAACACGGGTCGAAATCATGTTAATAGACGCAACAAAAGGAGGAGGAACATTTGGTGGCAGAATAAGGAAAGTACCCATTAATGATGAATCCTTTAAAAGACCCACACCGACATTCTCATAACCAAGAGGTGTTTTTTCTATGAATGGAACGTTACTAGTGCATGAATCAGAACTAAAAAAGGTGAGTTGATATACCATAACAACTTTACCTTGGTGAGGGAAACGTATCACACAGAAAAGGGTAGAAAAAACTGCTTGCATAGCATCGATCCAATTACGTCCAAGTAAAAGGTTGTAATCAAGAGGTGCATAAAACACCTCAACCTCAACAATAACCATTTTTCTTTCTAATGCAATAGATAACATAGGAAGAACACCATAAGGTTTAAACTATGTACCATTAAAATATTTTAACATGTTGTGTGACTCGGTAAGGGCAGGAGAGTCAATGGATTTCCAACAAGTGACAGACATGAAACGAGGCAAATATCCTTCATCAACAACTATTCAACAAATATTCTTATTTTCCACAATTACTTGTATTTGAAAAGCTAATTCATGAGGGAGTCTTGGAATGTGATCTTTTGAGTCAAATATTATCAAATTCGTATCAGTAGGATCGATTCCACCGATATCCTTTAATAGTGCCTTCCGTTGAGTAGGACAACTTTGAAGGACTTCAAGAGCCGACATTGCAGAAGGTGCATGTGGAAGATCTTCTACAATACTGTAGTTTTGAGCCGCACATGCATGTGGGTTAAATGAAGACTTACGAATGACGTCCTTAGGAGGTGGATGAATAAATATATCTATAATAGGTCATTCGAGATGAAGAGGACCATTAGGAGGAAGAGCCGATAGAGGAGGTTGAGCCAATGGAGGACATGGACCATCAATTTTCTCTTTAGAAGGAGAATAATCTTTTGTTCGAGTAGCGATTGCAACTTCGTTTTTATTGGAGTCACCAGTACACATAAGTACATAAGAGGTGGTAGAGGGAGAGGGTTGGTCATGAATAACCAATTGGGCCTGTTGTTGAGAAGGAAAAGGTTGTTACAAAATGACAGGTGTAGGGGGAGTCATTGTTCCTTGGAGGAACTTAGTAACTTTTGCACATCTCAGACAATATTTAGTGTAATGGTCGTTTCCATAGATAACACAAGGATAACGAGGCTTTCACTTTTCTTTATCATCAACAGGTTGATTTTTGGGTTTATCCGGTTGCTGATTATTAGTTTTATCCTCTTTATTCTTAGCCTTCCCTTTCTTTTTATTTTGATATTTACCGGTAGGCGTAGACTAGACCGTATTGACCTCAGAGGTTTTACTAGGAGAGGGAGTAGGAGGAGTAGCATTTTGTACATTAGCAATAATAGGTTTGGGATTAGAATGATTGACCTATTTTGACTGAGTCTCAGCATGAAAAGTGCCAATCACACCATCAACAACATGAGAAGCTACTGGAGGCATTGGGGTTGGATTTGTAGACGGGAGAGGAGCGTCAGGGATCAAGTCAGATAATGTGCCCATTTGAGAATAAATGAGATCCAAGTATTGAGCATGACTGATCACATGCTCTTCAGTGATGACACCTCCCATGGAAACATCACGGGCTATAGGATTGATGAGTGATTTGGTAAACCACTCAACCAATAATTGATTAGGAAGGGGAAATTTTATTAATTATCGTCTCCTCCTCCACTCGTGAATATGATTTGAGATTTGAGTAGAGGAGGAATGTTTAAATGAACTTAGTTCCTGTCTCATATCGTATCGGTAATTGGTAATGTCTCAAGAATTCCATAGCTAAGGTGTTGAAATCATTGAAGAATCCTCTTGCCAATTCGATGTACCATTTGGTAGCTGAACCCGTAAGAGTGCACTGGAAAAGATGTAATCAGATGGAGTCATCCATCAAGGAGTTGGATGAACACCAAAGATGAAATGTCATGATGTGATTATTTTGGTCTTCTCTCGATCAACCGTCAAACTTAGGAATGTCTGATGGTAATTTGGCTGGTATAACTGGCCAATAATGAGAATGTAAGATGGGATCATTCAAAATTCTAGATAAATCCAGTAAATCCAAAGTAGCTAGACACAAAAATTGTCTGTTTACTTGAGGAAACTTGTAATTTTGGGGAGGCAATCCCGTAGGTAT
Source organism: Picea engelmannii (assembly GCA_009831015.1). Taxonomy (NCBI): domain Eukaryota; kingdom Viridiplantae; phylum Streptophyta; class Pinopsida; order Pinales; family Pinaceae; genus Picea; species Picea engelmannii. Next base: position 56,521 of record ML836776.1, on the reverse strand, counting down.
ACCAGTAGGGCCATAAAAAGTTTGTAAATATTTAGAGGGTCCTTTCAAATTTGGTTGCGAAGGTTTTTTGAGTCAAGTAGCCAAACTTTGTTGGTTTATTTGGCATGCCACCTTGGAAAGGAGAATTAGATTGAAAAGCTTTACCCTAGGTAGGATTTACAGCGCCTGGATAAGGCTACCCGAGATTAAAGGGTAAAAAATAATTTAATTGAGGATTTTTCCCCCTGGGCAGTTGTTGATTGACTTGGAAAGAAAAATTACAAGGTTGGGTTTGTAATCCAGGTATATGTTGTCCGCAAACTGGGTTATGACCCCCAACTTGAGGTTGACCTCCAACAAGAAGTTGAAAACCAGAAGCAACATAATGACTTGTGCCTGCAAGATGATTGGAGCTACTTGGGCTAGGATGATTAGATCCTCCAGGTGGTGGAGGAATGCTAGGACCTCTGGATAGAACCTGGGTAGGTGTGGGAACAAAACCTCTAGCAAAGTTATACCCAGGTGGAACAAAAGAACTAGGTCCTCCTGATGGACCCTGGGTAGGATTGACAATAGAACTATTAAGAGCGTTATACCCAGGTGGAAGTGATGGATTTGATCTAAGTGAAAGTGGCGTTCCAATAGGAGATTTAGTTTTTACCATACTTACCGCAGAAACAGGTGTAACTTGTGGGACTGTGGTGGAACTAGTGAGTTGGAGAGGAAGAATTGTATGTGTACCAACTAACAATGGGTTTGAAAATGTAACAAAATTACTTTTCATGCCAGTAAAATGATCCAGAGGTACTGTATAAGAAGTAGAAGTAACGGGTATGTGTGATGACATAGGTTGGTTTGGACTCATAACTAGTTTATAAAAAATATCATGTCTCGAAGAAGTCCTCCAAAAAGAACGGACGGGGATAGAACTAGGATTAAAAATTCTAGAAGTGTGAATTGGAGTTCTAAATGATTCACTGTGAAATGGTGGATCATCCACACTGGACTCTATGAAAGGTCCTGAAGTTATTCTAGTATATTCTTCAGCAACAACGTCTCCCGAAGAGTTTATTCAGAGCAAAATTGGGTCTTTTATAACATTCAATAACGGATTTACATAGAGTGATGATTCAAACTAATGGAGTAGAACTCCCGATCTCATAGGATACATTGTTATTGACTGCCCCTTCAGGAGAAGGACCCTATGGTGAATTAGGAAGAAAAAGGGAATATTCTTCCAATTCTTCCGAAGGCAATCCATGCATCCTATGTGAACAGTGAGGGCCGATGTTGGCCACACCCAAAAAAGAATAAAAGAGATCTATGGAAAACTAGAGAAACAAACAACACTTCACTAATAAAATCTCGATATCAAGAAGATGAACAAACCTTCTTATTTCTAAATCACTAGTTGGTGATGAAATCCAACGTCACGAGATCAAGACGGGCTAGGATAAAGCAAGTGGAAAAGTTACATTGAC
>ML836776.1:19930-49343 GCA_009831015.1 Picea engelmannii | reverse complement strand
AAACAATCCATATGACTCGTGGATTCCATTTAGTTAGAAAATCAGACAATGCAATGGTTGAAATATGGATGAGAAAACTCTCTTTCTTATGTGGTCCATGTAGTAGTAATGAATGAGATGATTGTGAATCGATAGAATGGGTTTATAGATGGGATCATGTATAACTCCCCATTGGTCAATGTATAACTATGGAATTATCCCAGTTGGAGGAGGACCAATCAAGTATTTCAACTGATTATGATCACGTCTCAGATCTCGTACTTCCAGGTTCATTGAAACCTTTTATTAAATTTTGAATAACTAGAATCTATGTTTTATGCTTTGGTCATTTAGTGGACGCACATGTTGGCACTCCATTTTTTTTAAGGCACATATACGTAGTGTTTTCTATGAGAGATAATGAATGTGGAACTGATTATTGGCTAACACATTGCTTAGAAGGAAAGTAGGCCCTCATGTGATCAGTAACAGACTCTAAAGGCATTGAATTTATGATTGGGTCGATGGTTATTAAAGGAGAATATATGACATAGGATGAAATAAAATGAAAGAAAGGTGGTTATGTATTTAAATATTATAAACCATCTCAATTCATATACCACTTTACAAACTTGGTTGTTGGTACAAACTTCTAACTGAAAAAAATTTCAAGTAAGAATTCATCAAATGTATGCTACTTCTTTCCTTATTATGAGCACGAGAAGTTAATGGAGATATTCAGTATAAGAAGTGATCCTGATGGTCTACTTGAATGACCATAGGTATGTAAAAGGAATAATTGAACAAATATTTCAGATTTGTGAATTATTGAAATTTTGGCCTCATTTTATGGTTGTTATGGTATTCTTGACTTGCTTCATTTAAATTCCATGCCTTTCCATGCCATTCAATGCCATGCCTTTCCCTGTCATGCCTTACCATGAATTCTCTTGCAATTCCATGCCATGCCTTGCCTTGTCATACCATGAATTTCATTTCCATGCCATACCATGCCATGCCTTTCCTTGACTTGACATGCCTTGCCTTCCCATGCCTTTCCTTCCCATGTCATGAATTTCCTTTCCTTTCCTTTTCACGCCCTTCCTTGCATGCCATGTCATTCCTTTCCTTTCCATGCCTTTCCTTCCCATGCCATGACTTGCCTTGCTTTCACTTGCGATGCCATGCCTTGCCTTTCCTTTCATTTCCTTACCATGGCATGCCTTGCCTTGCCTTCACATTCCATGCCATGCAATGCCATGCCATGCCATTCCTTTCCTTTCCATGCTATTCCATGACTTTCCTTGCCTTGCCATGCCTTTTCTTCACTTGCCTTACCTTGCCTTACTTTCCTTACCTTGCCTTACCTTGCCTTGCATTTCCTTATTGTTGCGAAATGTTCCCTCTGTAGACAGGTGAAACTTCCCTTGGATTGATAGACCCCTATACCAAGACAAAAAGAGTACAAGTGGACACTAACATCCCTTTAAAACCATCTAGAACAATCAGATCAAGAAGGAGAGAAATGATATGATGTACCTTTTTTGACATTTTTCCTCGTTGCTTCCAATCTCTGAGATCGATATTCAAACCCCCTAGCATAACATGAGATCCGCAATGGACAACAAAGGGAAACAACTATATCCTACTCTTCTTGATTAGATTAGACAAGTCTATCTATGAATATTAGAGAAATAGTAGACAACCAAATGTAACAAGACACAAACTTGAAGGAAAGAGGCCAAGTATATATTGAATGAGAACCAATAAGAATATACATACATACCACGATTGATGATACAACAGCCTCTCCAAGATATCCTCGTCCAACCCTTGCACAAATGAATCAAGATCAAAATGATGATTCTTCAATGATTTCTCCTTTCAGGATCAAAGGTTTGATATCTATAATATTCCTCCCTTCACCATGGAAAGCCTTCATTATATAGGATTTGGAGGCTTATCCACCATGGATAATATCACTCACTAGATCCACTAAATTGGGGTGTCCAAGATTTTAGGGAGAAAATATCTCTCAAGGATTTTAGGGCAAAAATATCTCTCAAGGATTTTAAGGAGGAAACATCTCTCAAGATACACCATCCATGAGATTCTCAACTTATCCTTGATATTAGGAAACTAAATGTGAGGTGTATTCTCACACTAAATCAATTTCACTTTTATGAACAATAATTAATAATTCATGTGCACATAGTATTTTGATCTTCATATTATATATTTCTCCTCCACATTGACTAGGGATTGCGACAAATTTTTTTTCATGGTGTCAAGGTGTTGTGACACTTAGTAAAGTGCATGTGACACTTAGGAATGTGCATACGACACTTTGAAAAATTTCATGTGACACTTAGTAAGGTGCATACAATACTTTACGACACTTGTGACACTTAGACGTAAATAGGTGTGATACTTAAGTGTGACATTTTGTGTGTAACAGATGCCCCCTAAAGTCTGAGGTCAGAAGAGAAACTGATGTCCGAAACACATTACAAATTCTTCAATGCAAGGGTGTTGGAGTCAGAGAACCCGGAAGAAGCTGCAAACAATCATCATTCAATATACAAATATGTTCCATTTTCTAGGTAGGGATATCTATGCTCGGAATACGATATGACTCAAAGAATGGACTCTGACCAATACATTGTGGATGCATGAGAATACTGATTAAGGATATGGCCATGAGAGAAACAATGTGGATCCATACCTCCATGTTGGCTATTACTCTTTCTATCTACTTCTTGGATTGACCCAGGTTCAAATATGAACAAGTGACCAACAAAACCCTCTAAAACTATCGGTCCTCCTGGTAAACCAGAAGGCAACACAACACACATAATGTACTGCGTAGTCTCACCCGATATAGTTCTATGGGTGACTGCAATTCTCAAGTTCTTGGGGTCTAGGAAAGAGTGGGAATCTAGGATTATACTTGCTCTTATTCAGGCCTTGATCTGATTATTCTCTCTATTATTCCTAAGATTCATTCATCTGTTAAGCTACGCATGCATTCTAATAGATATAACATAAATATTCATTCATCCATTTATAATGTAACTACTGATAGAAGGTAAATATGAAATCACATCACACATAACACATGGTTTACCATGGTTCACCCCCTCCTGGGCTACATCCACAAAGATTTGGCTTCTTAGGCTCTTTCATTCAGGTTGCTACAAAATATGGTAATGCGTGCACTACAATTCTGACCATACAATCATGAAAAAGGTTCCACAACCTCTATGAGGTGGACTAGATCACACTAGGCTCCTCAGTCTATGATCTAACCTTAAATATATAGCTACCTTACTCTTCTACAACTCAACAACTTACAAAAAGGTATCACAACTTATTTGGTATTCTTACAATAGATCAAAACCGGAATGACTACTTGAAACCCCAACCTAGACCTCCTAGGTTCTTATTTATACTATTTTACAAGCTTCTTAGTTGTTACAATATATTACAAAAACCCTAACCCTATCATGGTTATGTTTTCTTGCCTGCACACCTTGCATGCTTTCCTCCTTTGCATGCGGATTTCCCTCGCATGTGTTTCTTTTCTTGCTAGTTGTTCTTCTCCAAAATTGGGTTTTCCCTTCAAAAAATAGGTATTTACTGAAAATAGGCCTGTGCCCAACAAGCCCCCAACACTGACATGTGGCTCATCCCGAGCCACGTAGGCATTTCATGCTCCATGAATAGCCTCTTCTAGGATGTGGAACTTGTCTGCAAGTTCCCTTCCCCTTTCTTGGATCTGTGCGGCTTTTCTTGTGAGTGTCTCAATTTATTGCATTGTGATATCCTCCTCGATCAGTGCTGTGCACTCTGTCTATTCTTGTGTCATATTTTTATTATCCTCCTCCAAATGCACGATTATTTGCACCACTTGCTCTTGATTCGGTTCTAGTTCTATTTTTATTTCTTGCTTCTTTGTCTGCACAGTATTCCATTCTGACTATAGCTTCTACATTTCTTGGGTACCCTTCATGCGCTCTGTCATGTTCATTGCTTTCTATCTTTTCTTGAGCTATTTTATGGTTGCACTGAGTCTTTCTTCTTCCTGGTCCCACTGTTCGACCTGTTCATCCTCTTCCAGCATTGTCCAAAGCTGCGCGGCTCAGTCGAACAATTATGTTGTTGTGCTTGCTTGTTTCTCCATTTCTGCCATTTGGAGTGCAACTTCTTCTTTCCTTTTGCTATCAGACCTCAAGAGGAGTCGTGGGATTGATATTTTCCTTTAGTTCCTCGATTTGCTTCCTTTACTGACCGATTTTATGTGCAATGAGGTTGATCTTCTCGTATGTGCTTCTCTCTGATGCCTGCACACTGTTGGGGATGCGGTCATACATCGCTGTCAATCCATGCTCCAACCTTTCTGCACATTCTCTTTCCTCCTTTGTTTCGATCTTGACCTGCTAGACTACCAATTCCAAGGATTCCCTTCCATTTTTTGTATGTTGCAGTTCCACCACATCTTTCCTCACACGTGACTTTACTTCCTACATGAAACTGACTTGAATCTTGTATAGTGCCTTGGTCGGTATCCTTGCCAGTACCAAATCTACCTGCACTAGATCCTTCAGTGGTGTCTGGGCTACGCCTTCACTCATTTGCACCATGTCTGATGTGATTTGGAATTTCTTACTTGTATGCGCTATGGTTTGGATGGTGTCTTGTTCGCTTGGCGCGGTCCTTGTCTCTACTTGTGTTGTTGCGGGGAAGGATTATATTCCCCTTCCGACCTCCACACTGATTTTATCTGCTCCATCACCTGCATTATGTCTGCCAAGTCCTCTTTGATTTTTCCTCGTTGGTGCTAGGATTCTTCAAATTCCTTAACTGCACAATCTTATCCTTTTTCTATGATGAGGTCAATGTCATCCTCAGTAATGGTGTATTCCGACAGCTGCTTGTGAGCCTTGGCCTTCTTGCGTAGACCCCCTGTGTGTATAATTGGCCGCTTGGGTGGTCCTGTTTCTTGTGGGGTGGCTGCTGAGGGGGTTCCTTGTGTCATTGTGTCCCCCACTCCTTGTTCTCCTTGTGTTGGGGAAGTGTACATTTTTCCTTCCTGCACATCCTTCTTTGGCGCACTCCCATTCTTCTGTTGCACCGAATTTTGACTTGGATTCGAATTTTTAGGTGCAACACTATCTCCTGCAGGTGTCTTAGATCCCCCTTCTTATACTTCCTTTCTCGTAGGAAGTTCCCTGAGAATGACTGGGATCCTCTAGTCATCGTGCCAATCCTGCATGGTCATTTCTACATCTTCGCCACTGATGCAATATCAGAGTTGCAACCATTCCTTGGCTGGATTCTTGCGTGCCTATATCCACATGTTGTTTCCTTTTGGTTTACCAGGAGGTCTGATAGTTTTAGAGGGTTTTGTTGGAAACTTTTTAGATCTGAACCTGGGTCATCCCAAGAAGTAGATAGAAAGAGTAATAACCAACAAATGGTTATGTTTCTAGGATACAGGCATGTAGGCCTATTTGGAGGAAATACCTATTTTTAGAGGGTAAAACCCAATTTTGGAGAAGAACAACTAGCAGAAAAAGTAGCACGTGCGAGGGAAATCCACATGTAAAGGAGCAAAGCATGCAAGGCACACAAGAAGGAAAACCTAACCATGTTAGGGTTAGGCTTTTGGCAATAGATTGTAATGGCTAATAAGATTGTAAATTAGTATAAATAAGAACCTAGGAGGTCTAGGTCAGGGTTGAAAGTGGTCATTCCGGTTTTCAGCTATTGTAAGAATACCAAATAAGTTGTGATACCTTTTTGTAAGATGTTGAGCTATAAAATAGAAAAGTATCGAGATCTCGAGGGTTAGATCAAAGGCTGAGGAGCCTGGTGTGATCTAGTCTTCCTCATAGAGGTTGTGGAATGTTGTTCATGATTGTATGATCGGAATTGTAGTGCACGCAATGCCAAATATTGCAGAAATATAAATAAAAGAGCACAAGAAACTAGATCTTTGTGGACGTCTCCCAAGAGGGGGTGAACTATGGTAAAACCTTTGTTGTGTGTGTTGTTATGGTACATTTCCTTCTGTCAGTAGTTATATTATGAATGGATGAATGAATAATTTTTTTAGATCTATTAGAATGCATGCATAAGTTTAACAAATGAATGAATATTAGGAATAATAGAGAGAATAATCAGATCAAGTCCTAAAGAAGATCAAGTATAATCCCAGATCCTCACTCTTTCCTAGAAGGAAAGCACTTGAGCATTGCAGTCACCCATAGAACTATCTCGGGTGAGACTGCACAATACATTTTGTGTGCTTTATTGCCTTCTAGTTTACTAGGAGGGTTGATAGTTTTAGAGGGTTTTGTTGGAAACCTATTTAGATCTGAACCTGGGTCAACCCAAGAATTATATAGAAAGAGTAATAACCAACAAATGGTTTCGTTGTTGACTGGAACTGCATGGGATTTAGTGAATGGGATTCGTAGAAGAAGCATGCAGAGAATGAAGGTATGAAAAGGGAATGTTCAGACAGTGGAATCCAACGAAGGTGGAGATCGAAAGATGGTTGAAAAAAAAGGAGCTTGAATTCTCCCATAAGGATAACACAAAACCTAAGATAACACCACGCAAATATCTAGTCAAGTACATATTTAGCACCCTGCATGAGGTATTTTTTTGTGATTTCTCACATGTGTTGTAGGAGTGGCTATTGAGGTTAAAATACAACCGCCATACAAATTGAATCAGATAGTTTGAGTGGAATCTTATGGAGATCGCGCAGTTACAACAAGTTAACAATAAATTCACGCGCGTAATAAATTTCTGGTTAGACATTATTGTTGCAAGGTTTATCACATAATTCACAATAGATAGTGTGAAGTATTATAGTGCAACAAAGTAGGATTTTCTAAAAGGACCTAGAGGTAGGTATATTAGTTTTTTGTATACCTCAATCAATATTTTACTGTATAACAACGGTGTGATGACAATGGAATCAGATAGCTAAAATTCCCTGCATGCATGGGGGAAGCACTAGAAAGAGGTGGAAAAATGGAGGAAGATATGGATAAGGGAAAGAAGAAGGAGGCCATGGACCCAATCATGATGCCAGAATATCATATAAAGAATATAATGGCAACAGATGGAAAGACACGCAATGGATTACCCTACCAATATAAGATGAATAATAAGAAGAGATCCATAGTTGATGTAGAGGGATTGACAAGTGATGAGGAAGAGGTAGATGATCTCCATGTTGTGGAGAAGATTTAGGAAATCCTGTGCGTAACACATGAAAGGAGGATAGGCAGTCAAAGGGAAGGAACAAAAGGTAGAACTCCCATCCATGTCTGTGTCAGTGTGGAACCCATAACCCCATGTGTGACTAGTACACTAGAAAGAACACCACCATTTAGACAACCAAATTTTAGTGGAAGAAAGACAACAGGAAGTGCATCCAAACAAGGAGCATCAACTGGAGGAAATAGTTTAGGAAGTAGCAGTCAAATATCTACATGATGTAGAGGTATTAGTTCAACGTAGTTTAGGATGGAAGGACATGATCCCACCATCAAGTTACCATAATTTTGAGGAGAGGCATGTAAGGACCCTAAAAAACATTTATTCATCTATGAGAATAGATGGGAAGAAAAGAAGATCATAGTTGAGGATACAAAACTTGTGCAGTTAGATATCACGCTAAGAGACCACACACTGGATTGGTACATGATCCTAGCTATAAAAAGTCTACTAGGAGTAACAAGGACTATTGAAGATTTGAAGAATATACTGATCAATGAATTTCATAAGCCTAGCTCAGAAGATCAGTACATGAATGAGATGATTGAAATTAGACAGAAAATAGGTGAGTCTGTTTGGGAGATTGATCAGAGGTTCAAATGATTTAAGGGAAAGTTGAAGTATGTCACGACTGAATTGCATCATAGATGTTGGGCCCTTTGTTTTTGGGAAAGAATTGTGCAAGTTTTGACTAAGCATGAGTTGCACAAACTTCATCAGAGGTTGGAAGAAAGAGTAACATAAAAGCAGTTGCGGAAGATAGCACAATGCCAACTAAGCAACAAACGGTTGCAACAGAAAAAGGAAGCACGTAAGCCGAGAAAGAAGACACAACCTAGCTATATATAGGGCTGAATATAATTGTAAAAGGGTTCATTCATTGGTTGATTAGAGTCAGGTTGAGTCATGTCTATCAGAGTCACCCAGGGTTTTGGGATTAGTTGTTGCTACTTATTGTAAGTCGAGAAAAGTAGAGTCTATAATGAACAAGACCTATCATTTGGGGAATTATAACTCTATGGCTGGGGCCTAGAGCCAAGATTATGTACTGAGCCTTTCTATGTAACTCTGAGTATGTAATGAAAGGAGGATTCTGGAGATAATATGAAGAAGGACCGAATTTTCAAATATGATGTGTCTTTGTATGTTTACTTTTTCATTACAATGTTCCTTTATGGTTTATGAGTTATGTTTGATGGTTCTATGTTTAATCACTACTTGAAACGTAAGTAGGTTCAATTCTTGCAGTTAGATGTTTCAGATATAATGTTGTCTCTTGCGCAAGAACATGAATGAGTTCCAAATGATCTATGGATCTTGTTTAGTCTTTTCCCTACCCTTCCCTATCTATTTGTCTCAACAACGCTTTAGGTGAGAATTCTTCTCTTTGGAGGAGATGAAAATGCCAGTGCTCTAGACTACATGATACCTTTTGTTGGTAACCTGAGAAGGACCCTGGTCTGATCAAATTTGCACCAACAAAATGGTTTCGTTGTCGGGACCTGTATTAAAAGGGAACCTGTAGGAAGAATGCTATTGCCGATCCATATATCTGGCATCAATCAATGGTGTGAAAGAAACTGTGATGCCTTCATATGGAAAGAAGTGGAACTAAGAATAAAATCAATGGGAACTACTAGGGAAGTGATCTTTTACTCAAAAAGATCAAGTGACCAGTACGAGATTTTCTGGGTTAAATTCCCGGAAGAAATTTTTCACTGGATCAAGAGGCTCCAAGAAGCTCCAGATTTCCAGGGATGGGTCAAGAAGATCTGTGCGTGGGATACCAACAAGTTAGCATCACTCCAGAGGTTGGATTTCCCAGTCACGTGAGCTATGGATTTCTGGGTTAGCACCACGCTAGAGGGATATATAATTGAATTTTCCGCTGAGAACCACCAGTCTTTCTCGCAAGAAGAGGAAATTTTCAAGAAAGGCGCAAGGGGAAGATTGTTAAGAGATATCCCCCTGTGGATTAAGGCTTTGTTGGTGGAGGAAGGGATGTTGATTATGTCCCCGACCGAGATGGCAGCGTAAACACCCTCGCTTGGGGTGGGGCGAGATGGGGTGAGAGTCATGGCATGAGAAAGGGGAAGGTTCTTTGACAAATGGGGTAGAAACAACAAGAAATGGATTCAAGAGATGAGTGAGCCTTTAAGAGAGCCGCCATAGTTGAGAAATGGTGGTGCAACAAGATCAAGAAAACCGAAAGATAGTCTGAAAAGTTGAGGAAAGAAGGAGGATTGGGAGAAATAGAGGAGAGACAGATGGAAGAACTGCAAAGTATGAGAAGACATGAATGATTGACCAGTAAAATATTAAACGAGAGAGAAGTAAAGAGAGTAAGAAATCCCCAAGAGGCGGGACGAGAAGGAGAAAGCGCGAATGTAAGAGATGAGGAAGCCGACATGAATCTTGGAGGAGAAAGAGAACATTCAACCCTGATAACAAGAGAGATTAGGAATTCAACCAAAGAGATCGTCCCAGTGGAAGCTAACGAGACCTTCTGGATCAAATAAAATTGCCCTGAATCTAGTGGCGCTAGCCCCAGATCACCCATACCCCAAGTGCCTTCTATACAAGTAGTAAGTTCGATACTACCTTCTCATGCAAGTTTTATTCCAATACAATTAGTTAACCAATCACAACCAAGAAGTGTGAGTACAGGGAGGATATTGGGATCCCTTAGTAGATCACAAGCAGGATTGTTAGTGTTCATATTGATACAAATAATAGGATCAAGAATGGGCAGCCATGCGGGAGGTTCGATTGCCCGATACCCAGAATTTTGGGGTAAGGGAGATGAAGACGTTGAACAACACTAGTTCTTGTGCAAAGCAATCTGGAGATCCAGAGGGACTCCGTATGAAAATAAGCTGGTCGAGTTCCATACTACCTTGAGAGGTCACGCTCTCAAGTGGTACATGAAGATCATTGAACCAAGAGTGCCATGGATGCATGGTCAAGCGTTCACCCCTGGCTAGGTACGGATGAGGTTCATAGTAGAGTTCAAAATACCTCAGTCAGAACAACAGGCTCTGTTTAAGTTGTGATAGATCCAACAGAGAGAAGGTGAATCAGCTTGGGAGTACAGCCAGAAGTTCAAAGATGCCATAGGGAGGTTGGCACATACAATCCACGAAGAACATCAAAGGGAGTGGTACATTCAGGGGCTGCTACCTTTGACTTGGATTCTGCTAACGCAACAACAGATAGCCACGTTAACAAACACCTTGGAACAATCGATGAAGATTGAATCCATGGTGGGATACCCTAGGAGCTTGAGAGTAACCCGACCCCCAATAGATGTGAATCTAGCACAACTACAAGGGCAGATATCATCACTTACAGAAAATATTAAAAATCTAATGATACCTAGACCAGGACGACCACAGGTTTGGTGCACTGGATGCTATACAGAAGGTCATTTCATGAATGAATGTCCACGAGTGAGGGGGATAGGACCTCCTCAGAATATGATGGTAACCCCACTAGGACCCACAGGAGGAGTTGCGCAAGTATCGACGAACCCACCATTCGATCATCCCACCCCATATCATGCTTTTCGAGGAGGCCAAGCAGCACAAACAATGGAATATTGCGAGATCTTCCGAATCCACGGGCATGGACCGAGAAAGTGCCCCATCATGCAGAAATATTCGACAGTCCCAAACACAGTACACTGTGATTTCTACACATATACCACACATACTACCAATCAATGTAGAGCGTTGGACGCACTTACAGACATGCTAGACCGAACAACATTTAGGGTAAATGAAAACCCTTAGGGACCAAGACGAGGTCGAGGAGGTGGAGCTGGAGGAGATTTCAGAGGAGGAAGAATTGGCAGAAGAGGACCAAGCATATGTTATAACTGTGGTGAACAAGGCCACTTGGCTAGAGATTGTCCTCATCCAAGGTAGCCATGGTGCTCTCACTGTAGAACCACCGGACACAAAACCGAAGACTGCCCAGAGCTAATTGCAAAGTGGGAAGAAAGAGTACGACAAAGAGGAAATAACCTTATCAGTTTAGAGATCAAGATGATTTCTAAGGGACAATTTCCAAATATTAACATCATCACTCAAGGAGGCACGAAGATAGGAGATGATGCTGATACTCTACCTCAGATTAAAAAATAAGCACCTAAGGGAGATAGGTATGACCCCCTAAAGAAAAAAATGTTCTTTAAAGATGCCATAAAAGTATTCCAGAATATTCCTAATCATGAAATTCAAGAACCCCCCTCAGTCGGTTGTATACCCTAAGGTGGCACAAGTCCCTGCTTCACCCCCTGCACCCAAAAACCCTGTAGGCATACCAAGACAACCTAAGCAGCCTCAAAACACAATTTACCTCTGGTTTCAATTATTCTCTAACATTCTAGGGAATGATCAACTGACAGAGAAGTTGTGAAATGCGCTGTACCTAGTCTTAGGGAATGAAGAAACCTTAGAAACAAGGATTCGGGCTAACCTTCCTAAGAAGAGTACTCATAGAGTGCAACGAAGAAAAGTAAGAGCTGGAAAAGAATTTCGACTGGTAGCCCAGTTAGACGACTTTGAAATTAAGGACATCATGTCAGACATAGGTTTAGATGTCAAAATTCTTCCCAAGAAGACCTGGGAAGCCTTAGGAAAACCAAGAATAACATATTCCCCAATTCAGTTAAGAATGGAAAACCAATACTGTATCTTTCCCATAGGAAGATTGGAGAATGTGGAAATCGATGTAGCAGGAGTAAAAATAGTGGCTAACTTTGAAGTCATTGAGATCATGGGCGACAAGGACCCCTACCTTGCACTACTTGGCATCGATTAGGTCTACGACAATTATGTAGTAATTGACTTAAAGAAAGACACCATGACTTTTGAAGATGAGGGAATCAAGGTAGTTCAAAATTTGGACCCATATGTAGGACCCAGGTACACAGAACCAACAGACAATAATATAGAAGGAGAAAACCTAGACCAGTTGTACACTGTAACAACTAGGACAAGAAACGATTATATAAACCCGACTGCGGATGGATCATTAAGCTGGTGAAGTATACAATCAACAAACAAAGATTCAGAACTAGCTTTTGATAGTTGGCAACAAGGTTTGCACGAAAGATTCTCAAGAATATGCACAACTATCAGAATGACCAGATGGGTTGGGACCGAAGTTAGGGAACACCCAGTATACGATGGCACCTCAGATCTAGACAATTTTTTGCAGAACATGGAGGAGAACGTGAGAGAATATCAAAGAATCTCGGTACTAGATATAGCTTTTTAGAACAACCCCGCCATATGGTGGGCCACTCATAAAGACATACTCAAAACTTGGAACGAGGTGAAGCGAGCTATCAAGTACAGGTTCTGGAACAAGGAGCAGCTAGAATCATAAATGCAGACAGATATCCAAGTTACACAACTGTTCAACGAAGAATTGGAACCTAGAATACACATTCAACAATGTGTAACACAGTGGCAGGCTGCGGAGATACTCTCTCACTTATGGGTTCAGGTATTTCTCCATTCTCTAGGCCCAATCCCTAAAGCTTGGTTTATACTTGAGGAAACCAGAAGATAGACCAATAATTGGCAAACACTGGCAACTCAATTTTGCAAAGCCTTCTCGTTTACAAGTAAGTACCCCGAGCTTGAACTAGTCCTGCAAAAGATTAAAGAACTTCTTTTTACAGCCAATAATGATAAGAGATCAGACTTTGTAGTGTGTCCCAAGCATACCCAAGAACTTCAGACTATAATCCACTTACCCTTGATTGAAAATCCTATAGAATGCTATCAGATTAGCAAAGCTTCAAAAAGCCTAGACGAATTAGAAGAACTAAGAAACCTAGCCATAAAAGAGACCGAGGGGAACAGAGAAATCTAAAACACCATACCCAGCCAGACTGATAGTTCCTACAACCACCCATTAAAATTACAGAGACTCAACATAGGGACCAAAGAGAAACCTAAAATAGCTTTGGTGGGAGATTACTGGGATGAGAAAACCAGTCAGGAAATACAGAGTTTACTGTGGGAATACGAAGATTTGTTCCCAAAGACTTTTTCAAAATTGAAGGGAATCAAAGGAGTTATGGGAGAAATGAATATTGAGTTAAAACTAGGATCCAAGACTGTCAGACATAGGCCATACTGTCTTAACCCAAGAGTAAAATAAAAAGTTAAGAAGGAGATTGATAAGCTGTTAGAAGTAGGTCTCATTTTTCCGGTAGAAGAAGCAGAATGGGTCAGCCCGATAGTCATTCAAAGAAAGAAAGACACTGAGGATATTAGAGTCTGTGTGGACTACAAAAGCCTCAACTTTACCTGTGTGCATGACCCCTTCCCAACACCTTTTACCGATGAGGTCCTAGAACAAGTTTCGGGGAAGGAAGCATACTCATTTACAGACGTATTTTCAAGATACCATCAAGTTGGAATTGCGGAAGAAGACAAGAGAAAAACCACCTTCATTATCGAATGAGGATATTTTGCATACAATGTGATGCCATTTGGTTTAAAGAATGCCCCTACAGAATTTTCCCAGATTGTGATAGCAACCTTTAGAGAGTTCATTCACAAGTTCATAGAAGTCTATATCGATTATTGGACAATATATAGCCTGCTTAAGGAACATATAGCACTTCTAAGGCTAATGTTTGACAGATGCAGAGAGCTGCAAATCTCATTAAATCTCAGGAAGTGTATCTTCTGTGTGCCACATGGAAATCTATTGGGCCACATAGTCTGCCGAGAAGGAGTATTGGTAGACCCAACTAAAGTTGTGGTCATTGTGAATATGCCACCACCTACGAGTGCTAAACAACTACGCTCCACACTCGGACACACAGGTTACTATCGTAGGTTCATCCGAAGATATGCCAACATTATTGCACCTCTGGAAAAACTCCTGAAAAAGGATGAAACGTTCCAGTGGACTCTCGAATGTGACAAAACATTTGAAACACTTAAGGAGAAACTCATTACAACACCGATTCTGATATTCCCAAATTGGGAGAAGGAATTTCACATTCATGTGGATGCTTCAGGAATTGCCTTAGGAGCTATCTTAACGCAACCTGGAGATGGAGCTATGGATCAATCGATCTACTTTGTGAGTCAGAAGCTATTGCAAATAGAGTTCAACTAAACAACGATAGAATGGGAAGGCCTAGCAATGATCTATGATTTACAGAAATTTAGACATTATCTGTTAGGGTCTCATTTCAAACTCTTTACTGATCATTCAACATTAAAATACCTAGTTAACAAACTTGTGTTGGAAGGAAGAATTTGCAGATGGCTACTGTTATTTCAGGAATTTTCCTTTGAAGTCATCATCAAGCCAAGATGATGCAATGTCAGACTCAACCATCTATCTAGACTAGAGTCAGGAGAAACTGGCGGAGCAGTGGATGACTAGCTCCCTGATGCAAATTTGTTCAGGATCGAGGTCATACCAGAATACCTGGAGGACATAGAAATATTTCTCAGCATAGGGGCCTGCCCTGAAACATATTCCACAACCTAGAAACACCATATGGTCGTTAGAGAAATAGATTATCAGCTGATCACTGGGAAATTATATAAACTAGGACTAGACAACATCCTCAGATGATGTGTCATAGATCATGAAAGGCAGGATATACTATGGGAATTCCATAATGGAATTGCAGGAGGCCATGTAGGAGGAAAGGCAATGCCATAGAAACTTCTACAGGTAGGAATTTGGTAGACAACACTTTTCAAGGATGCAAAAGCATACGCTAGATCGTGTGATGTTTTTCAACGGGTGGGCAAGCCGTCATGCCGAGATGAATTACCACTACAACTAGTTAGAGCTCTACATGCATTTGAGAAATGGGCAGTTGACTTCATTGGGTCAATCAACCCCACAACCAAACATTCGAAGGCTAGATATATCATTACCGCAACCGACTACCTTAATCGTTGGGCAGAAGCAGTAGCGGTACTGGACTGTTTGACGAATACTGCTGTCAAGTTCATTTTCGAGAATATCATTACCTGCTTTGGATACCCCAGGAGCCTAACCAACGATCATGGAGCTCACTTCATTAGCAGCACTATAGCAACACTTATTGTAGAATTTATGATTCAACATCACAAGAGCAGTCCATACCACCCACAAGCCAACAGAATAGTCGAAGCCTTCAACAAAATTCTGTAAAAGGGACTAACAAAGGTTTGTTGCACAAACCGAGAGGACTGGGATGATAGAGTTCTAGCGGTACTATGGGCCTACAGGACAAGCACAAAGAAACTCCACAGATACACACTGTTCCAGCTAGTTTACGGAAAAGAGGCAGTGTTGCCCGCAGATTTCATCACCCCAAGTCTGTATATTTCACAAGCCACACGTATGACAGATGAATAATCAGTGGCACAGAGACTTGCAGAGCTACAAGAACTCGAAGAAACCAGATTTCTAGTAGATTTCCATCAGTCGGTTGAAAAGGCAAGACAAAAAGCTTGGCATGACCGACACATTAATACCAAGGTATTTACACAAGGGGACAAGGTATTGCTCTACAACAGTCGATACCAGAAGCATCCTGACAAGCTGTGTATGCATTGGTTGGGACCCTTCATATTTGTGGATTTCCTACGAACAGGAGTAGTCCGCCTCACGCAACTGGATGGTGTGCTACGACCGGGATGGGTGAATGGCACTCTCCTGAGGCCCTACCTATCTCGAAACTGAGAAGAAGGGTAGTCGCTCCAATCTGACGGAGCTTGTACACTAGTTAGATTTGAGTTTCATTTTCTTTCTGAAATTTTGTAATTCAGTTAATAATGTCCATGTGCGCAGTGTTGCGTCATAAGACATAGTTCATTTGTTTTGGTTAAGTGTTGGTTGATACAGAGCTGACGACCCAACAATATAGAACCTGAAGCATGAGAAAGTCCATTAATGATAGTCATTAAAGATGACGGGGACAACCTTTGTGGTCGGAGGGGCCATGAATCCAAATCCATTCTGAGTTAAAGGCCACACAAACCCAGTCTAGTCACAACCTTTATTGCCATTTTGGTACCTCGACTGTAGCCCATTAATCCATAAAGATGCATTATGCCAAGATGCCATCGAATTTCGCACCGGGACACCCACCCATGAAATAGAAAGGTCTCAATCCAGCCACATCCCTATTCCACTCAAATGAGTAAATATGAAGACCTCCCAATCGGATTTACCTTGATCAAACCGTCCCGTCAGACAACTCACACCCTGTTGCATCTATACAGTCATGATGAGGAGAAGTTATTGCTAAAACTTACCCGTTAAGCCAGACATAAGACTCTCAAAAATCAACCGAGAATGTATTGTTTCTAAAACAAGCATAGCCAATTCCGAACTTAGCAGTTCAAACTAGTTGGGACCATTACCAAAGTAGGAAACATAGCCCTAGTTCTTAACTGCTAGAGAAGTGCAAATGTTGAGAGCCACAGCTAGCCGAAGCACCATGACTAAAGAAGAAGTACCAGATGAGCTCTGTGACCCCCGAGTCAAGATTGTAGGTGACCTCAAAGGGAAGGTAGAGCACGTTAAGATACTCGAACTTGACCTCATGGATTCAACCTTGTTCCCACAGATGCACCGAGACATCTTTTGGGAGATAGCTCTGGATGGAACCAGAGATATGCAATTTATACTGAAAAAGGAGTTCATCAACCTATTTAACTCCACCATCATGAACCTGAGAGACTTACCAGTCTTTGGCACCACAGGCGAAATTGTGCCCTGTACGAAATTTTTGATAAGAAGAGTGCACGACAGAGGTCTATGGTTGGATAAGTAGTATCCAATCCATGCAAAATATATCCAACAACTTACTGGACTATCCTATGAAGTAGAGGATGTGTCGAAGGGATTTCAGGGCCCTGACAAGCATGGGAAGAAGAAAGGTGAGCTTAGCCTGTATGAGAAGTTTAACACAAAGAGAGGAGGACGCACAATAGTCATTGAATTAATACTACCCGAAACAGTCCAAACTGGCTGCTACGTCATAGCCAACAAGTTTGTGAGGTCTTATTATAAGGGAGAATGCACTTTAGATGCGCTATCAGTCGTCGACTTTTGTGCACAGGGAGCAGTGTTCAATTGGTGTAGTTTCCTACTGGAGGAACTACTAGTAGCTTGCGAGGAGGAACACGAGAAGGGAGGCACCTTCACCTATGGATACCTACTTGTAGCATTTGCAATGCTCAAATGGAAGTCACCTGTGGGTAGACAACCAACAATATCAGATATAGGGCACATGACAAAGATGTTTGAGCCATGGCAGTCCAGACCAGACTCAGAGAACACAACACTCAACAACACAACATTTTCCAAATGGTATAATGCTATGATAGATGCAATGCAGAGGCCACACATCCTATAGGAGCTCCTCAATAGTAACACGAGGAATATCTCCTTTAGTATGAATAGACACAACACATGCGTCTGGCCGAGACATGCCATTTGGGAACATTTCCACACACAGATACTACCCTTCTATTTGGATGAGGAAGCTTTCGATAAGGAGGTCATGTCATGGCCAGGAGTTAAATGCGGCCTGCGTAAATCAGGAATGCATTACATTTTACCTACCGAGATGATCAAGAAAAAAGACAAGGAAGTAGGATAGGGACCGAGCTCAGGCCCCGAGCAGAAGAAGATAGATGCTCCGGTATAGATTGACTCTGAGGAGGAAGAGGAGACACAACAATTGGTGTGGAGGGAAATATCAAGCCCCCGTAAGCTGCCAGACGATGTCGTGCTATCACGTGCGCAGGTTAACCAGATCTTGGGTGTTGTGCTCAGTACTGAACCGTTGATGAAGAAGCCCGGGGTTTCATCTAACAAACCCTTGAACCAACAACCCCTTGCATATGTCACTCCCCGCACCTGTGCCATGACCGAAATCACCACCGTCATTGATATTCAGGATGACCCTGATCTGAAAATAGAAGGCTGACTTGTTATGCTATGCAAGCACCCTCTACTTCATAAAAATAAACTTTACAGGACCTTGCTTCATGTGTATAAATATGCAAGATAAAATTATGTGTTAAGTTCATGCATCTTCTTGTAAATGTTTATATGTGAGGATATGTTATTTTAAATGGTTAAATATGTACTTTCAATAAATACAGAGCAACATAACTTGCATCAAATAAACCATCAAAATCACAACAAGAACAAGATGATAAAGGAGTTCACCCCCCTCCGGGCTACATCTCCTTGAGCCTCCAACAATGGACTTGGCTCTCTAGGATTAATTAGTCAAAAGTTATTTTACAAGCTGTTTCTCAACTCCAATGGAAAAACAGACTGTACCATTGAGATCAAAACACATAAAAACCCCAAAAATGACTAATAGAACTCTGAAAACGGATCATGGCTCATCCAGGCATGACCTCTTCTACATGTGGCCATAAGCTTCCCTGAGCTNGTGTTCAGAGCATATCAATTAGCCAAAAATGATTATTCAATCACAGAAAACAAACATAGGCTCACCAAACCATGTCCTCCATCAATGAGGGCTTCAAGCTCCCTAGAGCTTGCTGAAACTTCAATGGTGAAAAACTTGCAGAATAAGTCTTAAAATGGCCTTGAAAACAGCCCCAATGGATCCAGCATGTCCAAAATCCCCTAGCTGGGCTTTTACGGCACCTCAATCGGCCAAAAGATGAATAAGTTAGGCCTCCTCCATTTTTCTCCTTCAAGCTTGTTGTCTCTGGTTCGCCAAAATGCACCCTTGTTCCATGAACCCAACACACACGCCATTTAAGGCGTAAAAACCCGGCACTGGGTGCAACCATGCCAACGGTGCAAACCGTAGGACGGTTAGGGCGCCTCCAGCCCCTAACCACCTAGCACTCGGGCATATGGGGGTCATGTGACCTTGTTTTCCCGCACAAAAAGGCTAGGTTCCTAAACCCAATGGTTTGGCGCCAAGTGTTTTAAAACAAACGCAAGGTCCGTTTAAATATGCGCGCATATGGTCATGTGGTGGTCGTATGTGAAAGGGGGCTGGGGCTTAGTCCCAGCCCTGTCCGCGCCCAAACTCACATATTAATTTAATTTAAATGTAATTGAAACCATACATATAACAAAGAACGTAGCGTGGGCTATTGGTAACCCACACCATGCAAAGGCGCTCTACCTAGGTGGGAGGTCCAAGGTTCGACTCCCATGGACTCCACATTATTTTGAACAACCAACCAATAAACCATTAGCCAATAAAAGGGGTGCCACATGGCAGCCCATGATTGGGCCACGTGGCACCTCACCATTCGCCAAAATCATGCCACGTGTCGCAATATAACTCACCCACATCTGCCAATAAAAGATTGCCATGTCACCTCTTCCATGTCAGCATATGGTTGTATGAACCTTCCATGTCAGACCGTACGGACTGTACGGACTGGTACAGTTAGCATCATTTTTTCCCCTGTTTGACTTGACGAACAGATCGCCATATCTCTCGCTCCCGATGTCCGTTTGAGACAAAACAAATTGAGTTGGGTTCATGACGACGAGGGCTACAAACCCATTTGTTTTGAGGCAATTCCGAGAACTTTTATTTTTGAGGTAAAATTTGACCTCTGGTCCAGATTTTGATCACACCTTCCCACTGAAAGACTTTTGGACCCACAAAAGCTTATGATTATTTGTTTGCTTTCAAGTTATATCAAAATCTTTTCGACAATCACCTGAATACTTTGACATGCCGTGCACTGCAACTAGCTATGTCCCTCAACCACTATTCTTTGGCTGCTGCTGACCCACTGTTCTCTCTGTGCTTGGAAGACTGCCAACCTTCCCACTGAGAATCAAGTCCCCT
Organism: Picea engelmannii; assembly: GCA_009831015.1. Classification (NCBI taxonomy): domain Eukaryota; kingdom Viridiplantae; phylum Streptophyta; class Pinopsida; order Pinales; family Pinaceae; genus Picea; species Picea engelmannii. The sequence continues at coordinate 29,218 of ML836776.1, read as the reverse complement.
TTTAGAACTCTTTGGCATCAACAAAATCAACTCTCCAATGGCTGCAAAAATTTCCTGCGACATCTTGTCACAAGCCAAGAAAACCATCAATCTTGAAAACAAATTAGACAAGACTAAAAAATGATGCCAACAAATCATTTTTCTCTTCAAACAAACTGTCACATCTTGTACTTCATCAAAGCACATGGTGTTTTCCTGCATCTCGATGTACTCAAAATTGACTTACAAGCCAACAAACACCATCGACTAAACACAAGTCAAACAACACGATCGACACAACATAGTCGCCAAAAAATCATCAACACCAGTCGAGACTTATTCGAAACATCAACCTTCCCAAACTGACAAGTCGATAAACATGATACATAATCATGTAACAATCATGAATCACTCATGATGAACCATCACCAGGTTCACTGCTTACACATACATAAAAACAAATGCATGTTCATGACTCTTCAACTCTCCTTCTAGTACAAACATAAGTACAAAACCCAAAACATGTGGGTACATAAGAGTTGGAATGAAAAAAATACATGGTTGTAACAAGTGAACATCATATCCATCTTTTACATCCTCCTGGCGACATTGTGCAACAAAATGCCTTCAAAATGAATTGCATTCACATGCAACTTGCATCATGCAAGTTGTAATAAACCGCTGCAACTTATCATGCTTCCCATAAATGCACACATAACGCTGAAAAGTGCATTTACAACAGAAAAATGCAAGCCTTACTTGCTCAAGAAATCCAACCATTTCTTACCAAGCCAACTCAACGGTGACTTTTTCTGCTGAACATCGTCTTCTTGTGAATCATCTTGACTCACATCGATGATGTAATCTCCTCTTCCATTCTTGTCAAACTCTTTATCCAACTGCTTCTTGTGCCGTGGATGAGTGGTTGGATGCAATGTCCAACATTGGTCAATGAGATGACCCCGCTTCTGACAATGAGTGCAAATCTTTTGCATCCTCTTTCACGCTGTCTTTGCTTAGAAAATTTCCTAAAAGCGGTTAATCTTTTCCAACATTTTGAAACATGATGGTTATATAAACCACAATATGTACATGAATTCTTTCTTCCATTTTTACATACAAAGTTATTATTCTTAACATAATCAAAAGCAACTGAATGATAAGCGGAATTATACATGGAGCATTCACCTTTATCACCTCTTTGAGGAGGTGAATCTGAAGAGTTACAAGCTCTCCTTTGAAGACCATCAATGGTGTTCTTGTCCTCATCGTTGTCACAACTCTTTCGTTTTACACATTTGCATTCATCTTGAACACAAGCCTTGCATGCTGGAGGGATTGAACTTTCAACAAAAGTTCTTAAACTTTCACCTTTAAAGCCTTCTTGAGGAGGTGAACTTGAAACAAAATTTATCCTTGGAACTTTTTCCCTTGTCTCCTCAACTTTGGAATTTGCTCCATCTTTCTGTTCATATCCAAGACCACAATACTTAGGTCTCTCTTCAACAACGATAGGATCAACAATGCCTTGTGCATGCTTGCCTAAACCGTTACCTTCATAGCCCATTTTTAACAACAACTTGGACCCTATTCCTCTTGTGTGCTTTTCAAAAACACCAAAACATTCATCTTGAGAGGAATTAGAAGATAAACTAACATTGCATACCTCATGTTCATGCATGTACTTCGTAAGGGTTTCCTTTGTGTCATGGAGTTGAATCTCCATCTCATGCAACCTTTCAAGAAGCTGGTCTTTCTCCTTCTTCATGGCCATCAACTGCTCTTCAAGGACAATGTTCACATTTTTGTCTTCACACATCTCTTTCATCAAATATCTCATGATTATAATTTCTTCTTTAGATAATGAAAATGTATGAGAACTATCAATACTTGAAGCTTCCTCCATCCTGGGAAGATATCCAACTTCAACACAAAACTTGCACAAAAACCAATAGCTAAATCTCAAGCTATCAATGGAAAACACATGAGAAAAACAAACTATACTCTGATACCACCTGATCTGAAAATAGAAGGCTGACTTGTTATGCTATGCAAGCACCCTCTACTTCATAAAAATAAACTTTACAGGACCTTGCTTCATGTGTATAAATATGCAAGATAAAATTATGTGTTAAGTTCATGCATCTTCTTGTAAATGTTTATATGTGAGGATATGTTCTTTTAAATGGTTAAATATGTACTTTCAATAAATATAGAGAAACATAACTTGCAGCAAATAAACCATCAAACTCACAACAAGAACAAGATGATAAAGGAGTTCACCCCCCTCTGGGCTACATCTCCTTGAGCCTCCAACAATGGACTTGGCTCTCTGGGATTAATTAGTCAAAAGTTATTTTACAAGCTTCTGCTCAACTCCAATGGAAAAACAGACTGTACCATTGAGATCATAACACATAAAAACCCCAAAAATGACTAATAGAACTCTGAAAACGGATCATGGCTCATCCGGGCATGACCTCTTCTACATGTGGCCATAAGCTTCCCTGAGCTTCTCTATGGAAAAAGCACCTAAAAAAGTCCTCAACAACCTCTGAAACCTATCCCAATGTGTTCAAATCATATCAATTAGCCAAAAATGATTATTCAATCACAGTAAACAAACATAGGCTCACCAAACCATGTCCTCCATCAATGAGGGCTTCAAGCTCCCTAGAGCTTGTTGAAACTTCAATGGTGAAAAAATTGCAGAAGAAGTCTTCAAATGGCCTTGAAAACAGCACCAATGGATACAGCACGTCCAAAAACCCCTAGTTGGGCTTTTACGGCACCTCAATCGGCCAAAAGATGAAGAAGTTAGGTCTCCTCCATTTTTCTCCTTCAAGCTTGTTGTCTCTGGTTCGCCAAAATGCACCCTTGTTCCATGAACCCAACACACACGCCATTTAAGGCGTAAAAACCCGGCACCGGGTGCAACCGCGCCAACAGTGCAAACCCTAGGACGGTTAGGGCGCCTCCAGCCCCTAACCGCCTAGCACTCGGGCATATGGGGGTCATGTGACCTTGTTTTCCTGCACAAAAAGGCTAGGTTCCTAAACCCAATGGTTTGGCGCCAAGTGTTTTAAAACGTGCACAGGGTCCATTTAAATATGTGCGCATATGGTCATGTGGTGGTCATATGTGAAAGGGGGCTGGGGCTTAGCCCCAGCCCTGTCCGCGCCCAAACTCACATATTAATTTAATTTAAATGTAATTGAAACCATACATATAGCAAAGAACATAGCGTGGGCTATTGGTAAACCACACCATGCAAAGGCGCTCTACCTAGGTGGGAGGTCCAGGGTTCGACTCCCATGGACTCCACATTATTTTGAACAACCAACCAATAAACCATTAGCCAATAAAAGGGGTGCCATGTGGCAGCGCATGATTGGGCCACGTGGCACCTCACCATTCGCCAAAATCATGCCACGTGTCGCAATATAACTCGTCCACATTTGCCAATAACAGATTTCCACGTCACCTCTTCCATGTCAGCGTACGGTCGTACGGACCTGCCATGTCATACCGTACAGACTGTACGGACTGGTACAGTCAGCATCATTTTTTTCCCTGTTTGACTTGACAAGCAGATCGCCATATCTCTCGCTCCCGACGTCCGTTTGAGACAAAACGAATTGCGTTGGGTTTGTGATGACGAGAGCTACAAATCCATTTGTTTTGAGGCAATTTCAAGAACTTTGATTTTTGAGGTAAAATTTGACCCCTGGTCCAGATTTTGATCAGACCCAGAGCCTGAAACAATTTCGTTGACACTCATCATTGAGAACCCCCCACCAATCCAATTACCAAACCTCCTCACCGCCACTCCACATCAGACCACAACCTTAGAGACGATGCATCTCAACCACCTAGAGACAGAGGAATGACAAGCCGCACAGAAAACCAGAGAATCCCCCAAACCCAGATCAGAAGTTCCTGACCCTGACCCCAAAACCTCAAGGACGAGCACGATGCAAGATGTTCCGAATCTGAAAACCCAGGAACAACAACCTGAGTCTTCAGCACAGGAAGAAGCCGCCTGAAGCAGAGAAGAGTCAGAACCCAACCATAACCAGAAAATCACCTCACCACCCAAGGGTGAGGATGCCCAAGAAATCATGACACATGATGTAGAAGTACCAGAGGATATAGAGATACCAGATGCACACAATGATCCTGACTCAACAATGGAGCAGGATACGACAACCATGCGAGTGCAAATGGAGCAAGTCTTCTAGAACCACCAACAATATGCAGAATTGATGCAACTCTGCATAACCGGAACATAGGTTCTAACGCTTCTGCCCGAAGATCTAAGATTGAGGATTGCACCAATGCCACCAACAAAGGAGGAGGTAGAAACCCGTTTGGATCACTCAACGACAAGCAGACTCCCTCTATAGACACGAGCACCCACTGATGTAGCTCTGTCATCTACATACCTGGTATAGTGGCCAGCGTCACAGTTGTTTAGAATAATCAGAGCCTCCACAGACCAACTAGAGAAAAGGCTCCAGGAAGCCGAGAGATCAACCAAAATTGCTAGGAAAGAAAATTTCGTTGCGCAAGCATGTCGAATGTAGGAAGAACATGATAGAATCCAAGTCCAACTCAAACTAGAAAAAGTGTAGGAAAAACTTGCAGAAGCCTGGCCGGAGATCCAGAAGGTTGCGCCTGATCTACCCAAAGCTAGCTAGATAAGCGAGCCAGAGCAATAGATTGAGATGTTACAAGAAGCATGGACACAACTTGCTACCCGCACTGAGAAAATACAAGCGAAGCTACAATAAGTACAACAAGAAGTAGAAAAACAACCTCGACAGCTGTAGGAAAAAATGCAGAAGATAATACTGCAAGGAAACAATGCCCGAGCAGCACTGCACAAGCACAAAACGGACTGCACCAAAATCTTTAAGGAAGTCATTGATTGGATGGGCATCATCGATCGACGGAATCAAGTCTTGGAGGAAGTGCACACAAATATCCAGGTGTTGAATGAAGAAGTTGCAACAACAATGGACCCTATGGAACAACAACAAAAGTTTGACCAAATTCAACAGGCCGACAATGAGCTGAATACACTCTATGAATCATAGTCCATAGCCAAGAAAGAGCTGCGAGAATTTCGACTAGTTATCCAGACAACCTACATGCAAATGCATCGGGTCGATGCAATAACAGATTCCGAGTGGAACTTGTTGGTTGAGACCAAGCCAAAGGAGTACAGAGAAGAGACAACAAAAGAGTTTCTTGCAGAGGCATCACTCCTCGCCCGGAAATAGCAGGACAAAGTTGAAAGATTTCAAGGAATAAAGCACTAATCCTTAGATTTGGTACCAGAAATGGGTCCTTCATTTGAGGAGGTAAAGGAAGAAAAGGCACAAACAAAATATCTCAAAGAAGAAGAAAAGACGCACAAGGGAAAACAACAGTTTCTCCTAGAGAATGTGAAAGAACCAAGTGTTTGACTCAAGGACGAGTCAAGGATTGTGGTCGGAGCCTGTTGGGCCTTTCGTTTCTGGGAAATAATTGCGCAATTTTTGATTAAGCATGAGTTGCAAAAACTTCATCAGAGGCTGGAAGAAAGAGTAACAGAAAAGCAGTTGCGGAAGCCAGCGCAACGCCAACTAAGAAACAAACGGTTGCAACAGAACAAGGAAGCATGTAAGCCGAGAAAGAAGACACAACGTAGCTATATATAGGGCTGAATATAATTGTAAAAGGGTTCGTTCATTGGTTGATTAGAGTCGGGTTGAGTCATGTCTATTAGAGTCGCCTAGGGTTTTGGGATTAGTTGTTGCTACTTGTTGTAAGTCGAGAAAAGTAGATTCTNTAGCTATATATAGGGCTGAATATAATTGTAAAAGGGTTCGTTCATTGGTTGATTAGAGTCGGGTTGAGTCATGTCTATTAGAGTCGCCTAGGGTTTTGGGATTAGTTGTTGCTACTTGTTGTAAGTCGAGAAAAGTAGATTCTGTAATGAATGAGTCCTATCAGTTGGGGAATTAGAACTCTATGGCTAGGGCCTAGAGCCAAGATTATGTACTGAACCTTTCTATGTAACTCTGCATCTGTAATTAAAGAAGGATTCTGGATATAATATGAAAATGGATTGAATTTTCAAATATGATGTGTCTTTGTATGTTTACTTATGCATTACAGTGTTCCTTTATGGTTTATGAGTTTTGTTTGATGGTTCTATGTTTAATCATTGCTCACAACGTAAGTAGGTTCAATTCTTGCAGTTATATATTTCAGATCTGATGTTGTGTCTTGCGCAAGAACATGAATGAGTTCCAAATGATCTATGGATCCTCTTTAGTCTTTTCCCTACCCTTCCCTATCTATCTGTCTCAACAACGCTTCGGGTGAGACTTCTTCTCTTCGGAGGAGATGAAAATGACAACGCTCTAGACTACACGGTACCTTTTGTTGGTAACCTAAGAAGGACCCTCATCTAATCAAATTCACACCAACAATAGACATCTCTTGGTGAATTCACTTTTACCACATTTGAAATACCCATTGAGACAACAAAAGTTTCAAACTCAAGTAGAGGCTCTCCAGGTATCCTTACAATTGGAAGAGAACCAGTATCAGAAGATATATCTAGAAATAAAGGAGATGAAGGAGGATCTGAAGAAATCAACATTTAAACTTAACCAGAATAAGGGAAAATAGAAAATATAAGTTGTTTGGTGTACCACATTCAGGACATAAGGACACCACAAGAATGAATGTCCAACATTCGCAGAGTAAATGGAAACAAGAGTACCAAACCCTTTTCCAACATGAGGACCATGGTGTGAGATTTGTAAAATGCATGGGAATGATCCATATCACTGTCCAATGATGCAAAAGTACCAGACAATACCCAAGAGCTCATACTGCAATTTTTGCAAATTAGTGGGACATGATGATAAATATTGTAGGATGATGGAGCTGATGAGGAAAATAAATTCATATACCTATAAGGTGCAAGAATAAATGATGACAGGGCAAGATGCACCTCAGTTTAACCAGGTACCACCTCCAGACAACACTGTGCAACAACAATATAACACTGTGTAGTGACAATACAACAATGTGCAACCACAATACAACCCCAAGAAGTATAATTAGGTGCCTCAGTACAATGCAGCGCAAGGATATTGAACTGGATACAGAGGTGGAGGATGAAGTTGAGGAGGATTTGGAAGAGGCAGATGTCCAATAGTGTGCCACAACTGCCAACATCCAAGCCATTATGCAAGGGAATGTCACTTCCACCAGTGACATGTATGTACTTTCGCGTGATAGACCATGATACAAAGGAATTCCCAACACTTTTGGGAAAGATTCCTTGGTTGGATACCTGCGTGCCTGTATCCTAGCAACATAACCATTTGTTGTTTATTACTCTTTCTATCTACTTCTTGGGCTGACCCAGGTTCAAGTCTGAACATGTTTCCAACAAAACCCTCTAAAACTATCGACCCTCCTGGTAAACCAAAAGGCAACACAACACACAAAATGTACTGCACAGTCTCACCCAAGATAGTTCTATGGGTGACTTCAATGCTCAAGTGTTTGCATTCTAGGAAAGAGTGGGGATCTAGGATTATACTTGATATTCTTCAGGACTTGATCTGATTATTCTCTCTATTATTCCTAAGATTCATTCGTCTGTTAATCTACGCATGCATTTTAATAGATCTAACAGAAAGATTTATTCATCCATTCATAATCTAACTACTGATAGAAGGTAAATATGCAATCACATCACACATAACACAAGTTTTACCGTGGTTCACCCCCTACTCGGTTACGTCCATAAAGATCTGGCTTCTTAGGATATTTTATTTAGGTTGCTACAAAATATGGCACTGCGTGCACTACGATTTAGAACATACAATCATTAAAAAGGTTCCACAACCTCTGTGAGGCAGACTAGATCACACCATGCTCCTTAGCCCGTGATATAACCCTCAATATCTAGCTACCTTAATCTTCTACAACTTAGTAACTTAAAAAAAGGTATCACAACTTATTTGGTATTCTTATAATATATCAAAACCCGAACGACCACTTGCAACCCCGACCTAGACCTCCTAGGTTCTTATTTATACTAATTTACAAGCTTCTTAGTTGTTACAATCTCTTACCAAAACCCTAACCCTATCATGGTTAGGCTGTCATGCTTGCACACCTTGCATGTTTTCCTCCTTTGCATGCAGATTTCCCTTGCACTTGTTTCTTTTCCTGCCAGTTGTTGTTCTTCAAAATTGGGTTTTCCCTTCCAAAAATAGTTATTTCCTCAAAATTGTCCTGTGACCAACACTCCATGACATGAAATAATCACAACCACAAAAAATTCACAATGGAGCTATGATATGACAAAGCATAGCCACAGATCAATAAAATGTGGATTTATGTGACATTATATATATCAATAAGATCGCCATCATGATGATTGTATCAAAATCTCTTACATGCTCAAATGATCTCTATTGCAGCCTAGACAAAGCACATAACATAGTGAGTTCCCAACCCAGGGTCTTAGTCCCGATCCTGATATGGTATGAATCTAGCCATGTGAATGGATGATTTGATGTCGAACATGGGAGAAACCACTTGATTACCGGTCATTGAGGTATATTGTTAACAAGTGCGAGGGAAATCACCAATGATGACAATGACTCCCAAGGTACCCTAGTACATTCCAGTGAATGTAAATAAATGAGCCGAGTTCGAACATTCGTGGAATCATTTGATCATAGGTCAATGATGTAAACCTACTTTCATAAGTGATGAAGCCTACCATTGAAGCATGCAGGTCCCAAGGTACTAATTGGTTTCTAAGTCTAATTCTGAGATAATGTTTTGAAGTCGAAAGGAAAAGACATGTTGAAGGAGGGCCTTGATGTATCTCCCATCATCGACACGAAGATGACATAGGAAAGTGATGTGAGATGGTGTATCAAATGAGTATGGACTGACACAGGAAATATAATATGGCAATACTACAAATGGATGGTTTGAAGTGAAAGTTCCCTTGAACATGATGAGGAATGACAAGTGACTTGGCAATAATTGACTCGATGAGTACCAATAAAATAATGCGATGGTAAATAAGAGCACTCTTATACTGGAAAAAAAAAAGTAGGATGAAACATGGAATTGTTATAACGCAGAGGCAAGCGGATTACCCAACTGTAAGATGAGACACAAACAGGTTCCATGTTCAAGGGTGACAATAACTTCCATAAAGGATTCCAAAAAACTTGACCCACTTCCTCCAATTTTTCCCTTATCCAGATAGATGAG
>ML836776.1:0-14252 GCA_009831015.1 Picea engelmannii | reverse complement strand
TTCTGTTGTAAATGCACTTTTCAGCGTTATGTGTGCATTTATGGGAAGCATGATAAGTTGCAGCGGTTTATTACAACTTGCATGATGCAAGTTGCATGTGAATGCAATTCATTTTGAAGGCATTTTGTTGCACAATGTCGCCAAGAGGATGTAAAAGATGGATATGATGTTCACTTGTTACAGCCATGTATTTTTTTCATTTCAACTCTTATGTACCCACATGTTTTGGGTTTTGTACTTATGTTTGTACTGGAAGGAGAGTTGAAGAGTCATGAACATGCATCTGTTTTTATGTATGTGTAAGCAGTGAACCTGGTGATGGTTCATCATGAGTGATTCATGATTGTTACATGATTATGTATCATGTTTATCGACTTGTCAGTTTGGGAAGGTTGATGTTTCGAATAAGTCTCGACTGGTGTTGATGATTTTTTGACGACTATGTTGTGTCGATCGTGTTGTTTGACTTGTGTTTAGTCGATGGTGTTTGTTGGCTTGTAAGTCAATTTTGAGTACATCGAGATGCAAGAAAACACCATGTGCTTTGATGAAGTACAATATGCGACAGTTTGTTTGAAGAGAAAAATGATTTGTTGGCATCATTTTTCAGTCTTGTCTAATTTGTTTTCAAGATTGATGGTTTTCTTGGCTTGTGACAAGATGTTGCAGGAAAGTTTTGCAGCCATTGGAGAGTTGATTTTGTTGATGCCAAAGAGTTCTAAAAGGGGACTTGATTATCAGTGGGAAGGTTGGCAGTCTTCCAAGAACAGAGAGAACAGTGGGTCAGCAGCAGCCAAAGAACAGTGGTTGAGGGACATAGCTAGTTGCAGTGCACGGCATGTCAAAGTATTCAGGTGATTGTCGAAAAGATTTTGAAATAACTTGAAAGCAAACAAATAATCATAAGATTTTTTGGGTCCAAAAGTCTTTCAGTGGGAAGGTGTGATCAAAATCTGGACCAGAGGTCAAATTTTACCTCAAAAATCAAAGTTCTTGGAATTGCCTCAAAACAAATGGGTTTGTAGCCCTCGTCGTCACAAACCCAACTCAATTTGTTTCGTCTCAAACGGACGTCGGGAGCGAGAGATATGGCGATCTGTTCATCAAGTCAAACAGGGGAAAAAATGATGCTAACTGTACTAGTCCGTATAGTCCGTACGGTCTGACATGGAAGGTTCATACGACCATACGCTGACATGGTAGAGGTGACATGGAAATCTTTTATTGGCAGATGTGGGCGAGTTATATTGCGACACGTGGCATGATTTTGGCGAATGGTGAGGTGCCACGTGGCCCAATCATGGGCTGCCATGTGGCACCCCTTTTATTGGCTAATGGTTTATTGGTTGGTTGTTCAAAATAATGTGGAGTCCACGGGAGTCGAACCCTAGACCTCCCACCTAGGTAGAGCGCCTTTGCATGGTGTGGGTTACCAATAGCCCACGCTACATTCTTTGTTATATGTATGGTTTCAATTACATTTAAATTAAATTAATATGTGAGTTTGGGTGCGGACAGGGTTGGGGCTAAGCCCCAGCCCCCTTTCACATACGACCACCACATGACCATATGCACGCATATTTAAACGGACCTTGCACGCGTTTTAAAACACTTGGCGCCAAACCATTGGGTTTAGGAACCTAGCCTTTTTGTGCGGGAAAACAAGGTCACATGACCCCCATATGCCCGAGTGCTAGGTGGTTAGGGGCTGGAGGTGCCCTAACCATCCTACGGTTTTCACCGTTGGCATGGTTTCACCCGGTGTCGGGTTTTTACGCCTTAAATGGCGTGTGTGTTGGGTTCATGGAACAAGGGTGCATTTTGGCGAACCAGAGACAGCAAGCTTGAAGGAGAAAAATGGAGGAGGCCTAACTTCTTCATATTTTGGCCGATTGAGGTGCCGTAAAAGCCCAGCTAGGGGATTTTGGACGTGCTGGATCCATTGGGGCTATTTTCAAGGCCATTTTAAGACTTATTCTGCAATTTTTTCACCATTGAAGTTTCAGCAAGCTCTAGGGAGCTTGAAGCCCTCATTGATGGAGGACATGGTTTGGTGAGCCTATGTTTGTTTTCTGTGATTGAATAATCATTTTTGGCTAATTGATATGCTCTGAACACATTGGGACATGTTTCATAGGATTTTGAGGACTTTTTCAGGTGTTTTTTCCACAGAGAAGCTCAGGGAAGCTTATGGCCACATGTAGAAGAGGTCATGCCTGGATGAGCCATGATCCATTTTCAGAGTTCTATTAGTCATTTTTTGGGTTTTTATGTGTTCTGATCTCAATGGTACAGTCTGTTTTTCCATTGGAGTTGAGAAACAGCTTGTAAAAGAACTTTTGACTAATTAATCCTAGAGAGCCAAGTCCATTGTTGGAGGCTCAAGGAGATGTAGCCCGGAGGGGGGTGAACTCCTTTATCATCTTGTTCTTGTTGTGAGTTTGATGGTTTATTTGCTGCAAGTTATGTTGCTCTGTATTTATTGAAAGTACATATTTAACCATTTAAAAGAACATATCCTCACATATAAACATTTACAAGAAGATGCATGAACTTAACACATAATTTTATCTTGCATATTTATACACATGAAGCAAGGTCCTGTAAAGTTTATTTTTATGAAGTAGAGGGTGCTTGCATAGCATAACAAGTCAGCCTTCTATTTTCAGATCAGGTTCATCCTGAATATCAATGACAGTGGTGATTTTGGTCATGGCACAGGTGCGGGGAGTGACATATGCAAGGGGTTGTTGGTTCAAGGGTTTGTTCGATGAAACCCCGGGCTTCTTCATCAACGGTTCAGTACTGAGCACAACACCCAAGATCTGGTTAACCTGCGCACGTGATAGCACGACATCGTCTGGCAGCTTACGGCGGCTTGATATTTCCCTCCACACCAATTGTTGTGTCTCTTCTTCCTCCTCAGAGTCAATCTGTACCGGAGCATCTATCTTCTTCTGCTCGGGGCCTGAGCTCGGTCCCTCTCCTACTTCCTTGTCTTTTTTCTTGATCATCTCGGTAGGTAAAATGTAATGCATTCCTGATTTACGCAGGCCGCATTTAACTCCTGGCCATGACATGACCTCCTTATCGAAATCTTCCTCATCCAAATAGAAGGGTAGTATCTATGTGTGGAAATGTTCCCGAATGGCATGTCTCGGCCAAACGCATGTGTTGTGTCTATTCATACTAAAGGAGATATTCCTCCTGTTACTATTGAGGATCTCCTATAGGATGTGCGGCCTCTGCATTGCATCTATCATAGCATTATACCATTTGGAAAATGTTTTGTTGTTGAGTGTTGTGTTCTCTGAGTCTGGTCTGGACTGCCATGGCTCAAACATCTTTGTCATGTGCCCTATATCTGATATTGTTGGTTTTCTACCCACGGGTGAATTCCATTTGAGCATTGCAAATGCTACAAGTAGGTATCCATAGGTGAAGGTGCCTCCCTTCTCTTGTTCCTCCTCGCAAGCTACTAGTAGTTCCTCCATTAGGAAACTACACCAATTGAACACTGCTCCCTGTGCACAAAATTCGACGACTGATAGCGCATCTAAAGTGCATTCTCCCTTATAATAAGACCTCACAACCTTGTTGGCTATGACGTAGCAGCCATTTTGGACTGTTTCGGGTAGTATTGGTTCAATGACTATTGTGCGTCCTCCTCTCTTTGTGTTAAACTTCTCGTACAGGCTAAGCTCACCTTTCTTCTTCCCATGCTTTTCAGGGCCCTGAAATCCCTTCGACACATCCTCTACTTAATAGGATAGTCTAGTAAGTTGTTGGATATATTTTGCATGGATTGGATACTGCTTATCCAACCATAGACCTCTGTCGTGCACTCTTCTTATCAAAAATTTCGTACAGGGCACAATTTCGCCTGTGGTGCCAAAGACTGGTAAGCCTCTCAGGTTCATGATGGTGGAGTTAAATAGGTTGATGAACTCCTTTTTCAGTATAAATTGCATATCTCTGGTTCCATCCAGAGCTATCTCCCAAAAGATGTCTCGGTGCATCTGTGTGAACAAGGCTGAATCCATGAGGTCAAGGTCGACTATCTTAACGTGCTCTACCTTCCCTTTGAGGTCACCTACAATCTTGACTCGGGGGTCACAGAGCTCATCTGGTATTGCTTCTTTAGTCATGGTGCTTCGGCTAGCTGTGGCTCTCGACATTTGCGCTTCTCTGGCAGTTATGAACTAGGGCTATGTTTCCTACTTTGGTAATGGTCCCAACTGGTTTGCACTGCTAAGTTCAGAATTGGCTATGCTCGTTTTAGAAACAATACATTCTCGGTTGATTTTTGAGAGTCTTATGTCTGGCTTAACGGGTAAGTTTTAGCAATAACTTCTCCTCATCATGATTGTATAGATGCAACAGGGTGTGAGTTGTCTGACGGGATGGTTTGATCAAGGTAAATCCGATTGGGAGGTCTTCATATTTACTCGTTTGAGTGGAATAGGGATGTGGCTGGATTGAGACCTTTCTATTTCACGGGTGGGTGTCCCAGTGCGAAATTCGATGGCATCTTGGCATAATGCATCTTTATGGCTTAACGGGCTACAGTCGAGGTACCAAAATGGCAATAAAGGTTGTGACTAGACTGGGTTTGTGTGGCCTTTAACTCAGAATGGATTTGGATTCATGGCCCCTCCGACCACAAAGGTTGTCCCCGTCATATTTAATGACTATCATTAATGGACTTTCTCATGCTTCAGGTTCTATACTGTTGGGTCGTCAGCTCTGTATCAACCAACACTTAACCAAAACAAATGAACTATGTCTTATGACGCAACACTGAGCACATGGACATTATTAACTGAATTACAAAATTTCAGAAAGAAAATGAAACTCAAATCTAACTAGTGTACAAGCTCCGTCAGATTGGAGCGAATACCCTTCTTCTCAGTTTCGAGATAGGTAGGGCCTTAGGAGAGTGCCATTCACCCATCCCGGTCGTAGCACACCATCCAGTTGCGTGAGGCAGACTACTCCTGTTGGTAGGAAATCCGCAACTATGAAGGGTCCCAACCAATGCATACACAGCTTGTCAGGATGCTTCTGGTATCGACTGTTGTAGAGCAATACCTTGTCCCCTTGTGTAAATACCTTGGTCTTAATGTGTCGGTCATGCCAAGCTTTTTGTCTTGCCTTTTCAACCGACTGATGGAAATCTACTAGAAATCTGGTTTCTTCGAGTTCTTGTAGCTCCGCAAGTCTCTGTGCCACTGATTATTCATCTGTCATACGTGTGGCTTGTGAAATATACAGACTTGGGGTGATGAAATATGCGGGCAACACTACCTCTTTTCTGTAAACCAGCTGGAACAGTGTGTATATGTGGAGTTTCTTTTTGGTTGTCCTGTAGGCCCATAGTACCGCTAGAACTCTATCATCCCATTCCTCTCGGTTTGTGCAACAAACCTTTGTTAGTCCCTTTTACAGAATTTTGTTGAAGGCTTCGACTATTCTGTTGGCTTGTGGGTGGTATGGACTGCTCTTGTGATGTTGAATCAGAAATTCTACAATAAGTGTTGCTATAGTGTTGCTAATGAAGTGAGCTCCATGATCGTTGGTTAGGCTCCTGGGGTATCCAAAGCAGGTAATGATATTCTCGAAAATGAACTTGACAGCAGTATTCGTCAAACAGTCCAGTACCGCTACTGCTTCTGCCCAACGAGTAAGGTAGTCGGTTGCGGTAATGATATATCTAGCCTTCGAATGTTTGGTTGTGGGGTTTATTGACCCAATGAAGTCAACTACCCATTTCTCAAATGCATGTAGAGCTCTAACTAGTTGTAGTGGTAATTCATCTCGGCGTGACGGCTTGCCCACCCGTTGAAAAACATCACACGATCTAGCGTATGCTTTTGCATCCTTGAAAAGTGTTGTCCACCAAATTCCTACCTGTAGAAGTTTCTATGGCATTGCCTTTCCTCCTACGTGGCCTCCTGCAATTCCATTATGTAATTCCCATAGTATATCTTTCCTTTCATGATCTATGACACATCATCTGAGGATGTTGTCTAGTCCTAGTTTATATAATTTCCCAGTGATCAGCTGATAATCTGTTTCTCTGACGACCATATGGTGCTTCTGGGTTGTGGAATATGTTTCAGGGCAGGCCCCTATGCTGAGAAATATTTCTATGTCCTCCAGGTATTCTGGTATGACCTCGATCCTGAACAAATTTGCATCGGGGAGCTAGTCATCCACTGCTCCGCCAGTTTCTCCTGACTCTAGTCTGGATAGATGGTTGAGTCTGACATTGCATCATCTTGGCTTGATGATGACTTCAAAGGAAAATTCCTGAAATAACAGTAGCCATCTGCAAATTCCTCCTTCCAACACAAGTTTGTTAACTAGGTATTTTAATGTTGAATGATCAGTAAAGAGTTTGAAATGAGACCCTAACAGATAATGTCTAAATTTCTGTAAAGCATAGATCATTGCTAGGCCTTCCCGTTCTATCGTTGTTTAGTTGCACTCTATTTGAAATAGCTTCTGACTCACAAAGTAGATCGATTGATCCATAGCTCCATCTCCAGGTTGCGTTAAGATAGCTCCTAAGGCAATTCCTGAAGCATCCACATGAATGTGAAATTCCTTCTCCCAATTTGGGAATATCAGAATCGGTGTTGTAATGAGTTTCTCCTTAAGTGTTTCAAATGTTTTGTCACATTCGAGAGTCCACTGGAACGTTTCATCCTTTTTCAGGAGTTTTTCCAGAGGTGCAATAATGTTGGCATATCTTCGGATGAACCTACGATAGTAACCTGTGTGTCCGAGTGTGGAGCGTAGTTGTTTAGCACTCGTAGGTGGTGGCATATTCACAATGACCACAACTTTAGTTGGGTCTACCAATACTCCTTCTCGGCAGACTATGTGGCCCAATAGATTTCCATGTGGCACACAGAAGATACACTTCCTGAGATTTAATGAGATTTGCAGCTCTCTGCATCTGTCAAACATTAGCCTTAGAAGTGCTATATGTTCCTTAAGCAGGCTATATATTGTCCAATAATCGATATAGACTTCTATGAACTTGTGAATGAACTCTCTAAAGGTTGCTATCACAATCTGGGAAAATTCTGTAGGGGCATTCTTTAAACCAAATGGCATCACATTGTATGCAAAATATCCTCATTCGATAATGAAGGTGGTTTTTCTCTTGTCTTCTTCCGCAATTCCAACTTGATGGTATCTTGAAAATACGTCTGTAAATGAGTATGCTTCCTTCCCCGAAACTTGTTCTAGGACCTCATCGGTAAAAGGTGTTGGGAAGGGGTCATGCACACAGGTAAAGTTGAGGCTTTTGTAGTCCACACAGACTCTAATATCCTCAGTGTCTTTCTTTCTTTGAATGACTATCGGGCTGACCCATTCTGCTTCTTCTACCGGAAAAATGAGACCTACTTCTAACAGCTTATCAATCTCCTTCTTAACTTTTTATTTTACTCTTGGGTTAAGACAGTATGGCCTATGTCTGACAGTCTTGGATCCTAGTTTTAACTCAATATTCATTTCTCCCATAACTCCTTTGATTCCCTTCAATTTTGAAAAAGTCTTTGGGAACAAATCTTCGTATTCCCACAGTAAACTCTGTATTTCCTGACTGGTTTTCTCATCCCAGTAATCTCCCACCAAAGCTATTTTAGGTTTCTCTTTGGTCCCTATGTTGAGTCTCTGTAATTTTAATGGGTGGTTGTAGGAACTATCAGTCTGGCTGGGTATGGTGTTTTAGATTTCTCTGTTCCCCTCGGTCTCTTTTATGGCTAGGTTTCTTAGTTCTTCTAATTCGTCTAGGCTTTTTGAAGCTTTGCTAATCTGATAGCATTCTATAGGATTTTCAATCAAGGGTAAGTGGATTATAGTCTGAAGTTCTTGGGTATGCTTGGGACACACTACAAAGTCTGATCTCTTATCATTATTGGCTGTAAAAAGAAGTTCTTTAATCTTTTGCAGGACTAGTTCAAGCTCGGGGTACTTACTTGTAAACGAGAAGGCTTTGCAAAATTGAGTTGCCAGTGTTTGCCAATTATTGGTCTATCTTCTGGTTTCCTCAAGTATAAACCAAGCTTTAGGGATTGGGCCTAGAGAATGGAGAAATACCTGAACCCATAAGTGAGAGAGTATCTCCGCAGCCTGCCACTGTGTTACACATTGTTGAATGTGTATTCTAGGTTCCAATTCTTCGTTGAACAGTTGTGTAACTTGGATATCTGTCTGCA
Organism: Picea engelmannii; assembly: GCA_009831015.1. Classification (NCBI taxonomy): domain Eukaryota; kingdom Viridiplantae; phylum Streptophyta; class Pinopsida; order Pinales; family Pinaceae; genus Picea; species Picea engelmannii. The sequence continues at coordinate 6,018 of ML836776.1, read as the reverse complement.
TTTATGATTCTAGCTGCTCCTTGTTCCAGAACCTGTACTTGATAGCTCGCTTCACCTCGTTCCAAGTTTTGAGTATGTCTTTATGAGTGGCCCACCATATGGCGGGGTTGTTCTAAAAAGCTATATCTAGTACCGAGATTCTTTGATATTCTCTCACGTTCTCCTCCATGTTCTGCAAAAAATTGTCTAGATCTGAGGTGCCATCGTATACTGGGTGTTCCCTAACTTCGGTCCCAACCCATCTGGTCATTCTGATAGTTGTGCATATTCTTGAGAATCTTTCGTGCAAACCTTGTTGCCAACTATCAAAAGCTAGTTCTGAATCTTTGTTTGTTGATTGTATACTTCACCAGCTTAATGATCCATCCGCAGTCGGGTTTATATAATCGTTTCTTGTCCTAGTTGTTACAGTGTACAACTGGTCTAGGTTTTCTCCTTCTATATTATTGTCTGTTGGTTCTGTGTACCTGGGTCCTACATATGGGTCCAAATTTTGAACTACCTTGATTCCCTCATCTTCAAAAGTCATGGTGTCTTTCTTTAAGTCAATTACTACATAATTGTCGTAGACCTAATCGATGCCAAGTAGTGCAAGGTAGGGGTCCTTGTCGCCCATGATCTCAATGACTTCAAAGTTAGCCACTATTTTTACTCCTGCTACATCGATTTCCACATTCTCCAATCTTCCTATGGGAAAGATACAGTATTGGTTTTCCATTCTTAACTGAATTGGGGAATATGTTATTCTTGGTTTTCCTAAGGCTTCCCAGGTCTTCTTGGGAAGAATTTTGACATCTAAACCTATGTCTGACATGATGTCCTTAATTTCAAAGTCGTCTAACTGGGCTACCAGTCGAAATTCTTTTCCAGCTCTTACTTTTCTTCGTTGCACTCTATGAGTACTCTTCTTAGGAAGGTTAGCCCGAATCCTTGTTTCTAAGGTTTCTTCATTCCCTAAGACTAGGTACAGCGCATTTCACAACTTCTCTGTCAGTTGATCATTCCCTAGAATGTTAGAGAATAATTGAAACCAGAGGTAAATTGTGTTTTGAGGCTGCTTAGGTTGTCTTGGTATGCCTACAGGGTTTTTGGGTGCAGGGGGTGAAGCAGGGACTTGTGCCACCTTAGGGTATACAACCGACTGAGGGGGGTTCTTGAATTTCATGATTAGGAATATTCTGGAATACTTTTATGGCATCTTTAAAGAACATTTTTTTCTTTAGGGGGTCATACCTATCTCCCTTAGGTGCTTATTTTTTAATCTGAGGTAGAGTATCAGCATCATCTCCTATCTTCGTGCCTCCTTGAGTGATGATGTTAATATTTGGAAATTGTCCCTTAGAAATCATCTTGATCTCTAAACTGATAAGGTTATTTCCTCTTTGTCGTACTCTTTCTTCCCACTTTGCAATTAGCTCTGGGCAGTCTTCGGTTTTGTGTCCGGTGGTTCTACAGTGAGAGCACCATGGCTACCTTGGATGAGGACAATCTCTAGCCAAGTGGCCTTGTTCACCACAGTTATAACATATGCTTGGTCCTCTTCTGCCAATTCTTCCTCCTCTGAAATCTCCTCCAGCTCCACCTCCTCGACCTCGTCTTGGTCCCTAAGGGTTTTCATTTACCCTAAATGTTGTTCGGTCTAGCATGTCTGTAAGTGCGTCCAACGCTCTACATTGATTGGTAGTATGTGTGGTATATGTGTAGAAATCACAGTGTACTGTGTTTGGGACTGTCGAATATTTCTGCATGATGGGGCACTTTCTCGGTCCATGCCCGTGGATTCGGAAGATCTCGCAATATTCCATTGTTTGTGCTGCTTGGCCTCCTCGAAAAGCATGATATGGGGTGGGATGATCGAATGGTGGGTTCGTCGATACTTGCGCAACTCCTCCTGTGGGTCCTAGTGGGGTTACCATCATATTCTGAGGAGGTCCTATCCCCCTCACTCGTGGACATTCATTCATGAAATGACCTTCTGTATAGCATCCAGTGCACCAAACCTGTGGTCGTCCTGGTCTAGGTATCATTAGATTTTTAATATTTTCTGTAAGTGATGATATCTGCCCTTGTAGTTGTGCTAGATTCACATCTATTGGGGGTCGGGTTACTCTCAAGCTCCTAGGGTATCCCACCATGGATTCAATCTTCATCGATTGTTCCAAGGTGTTTGTTAACGTGGCTATCTGTTGTTGCGTTAGCAGAATCCAAGTCAAAGGTAGCAGCCCCTGAATGTACCACTCCCTTTGATGTTCTTCGTGGATTGTATGTGCCAACCTCCCTATGGCATCTTTGAACTTCTGGCTGTACTCCCAAGCTGATTCACCTTCTCTCTGTTGGATCTATCACAACTTAAACAGAGCCTGTTGTTCTGACTGAGGTATTTTGAACTCTACTATGAACCTCATCCGTACCTAGCCAGGGGTGAACGCTTGACCATGCATCCATGGCACTCTTGGTTCAATGATCTTCATGTACCACTTGAGAGCGTGACCTCTCAAGGTAGTATGGAACTCGACCAGCTTATTTTCATACGGAGTCCCTCTGGATCTCCAGATTGCTTTGCACAAGAACTAGTGTTGTTCAACGTCTTCATCTCCCTTACCCCAAAATTCTGGGTATCGGGCAATCGAACCTCCCGCATGGCTGCCCATTCTTGATCCTATTATTTGTATCAATATGAACACTAACAATCCTGCTTGTGATCTACTAAGGGATCCCAATATCCTCCCTGTACTCACACTTCTTGGTTGTGATTGGTTAACTAATTGTATTGGAATAAAACTTGCATGAGAAGGTAGTATCGAACTTACTACTTGTATAGAAGGCACTTGGGGTATGGGTGATCTGGGGCTAGCGCCACTAGATTCAGGGCAATTTTATTTGATCCAGAAGGTCTCGTTAGCTTCCACTGGGACGATCTCTTTGGTTGAATTCCTAATCTCTCTTGTTATCAGGGTTGAATGTTCTCTTTCTCCTCCAAGATTCATGTCGGCTTCCTCATCTCTTACATTCGCGCTTTCTCCTTCTCGTCCCGCCTCTTGGGGATTTCTTACTCTCTTTACTTCTCTCTCGTTTAATATTTTACTGGTCAATCATTCATGTCTTCTCATACTTTGCAGTTCTTCCATCTGTCTCTCCTCTATTTCTCCCAATCCTCCTTCTTTCCTCAACTTTTCAGACTATCTTTCGGTTTTCTTGATCTTGTTGCACCACCATTTCTCAACTATGGCGGCTCTCTTAAAGGCTCACTCATCTCTTGAATCCATTTCTTGTTGTTTCTACCCCATTTGTCAAAGAACCTTCCCCTTTCTCATGCCATGACTCTCACCCCATCTCGCCCCACCCCAAGCGAGGGTGTTTACGCTGCCATCTCGGTCGGGGACATAATCAACATCCCTTCCTCCACCAACAAAGCCTTAATCCACAGGGGGATATCTCTTAACAATCTTCCCCTTGCGCCTTTCTTGAAAATTTCCTCTTCTTGCGAGAAAGACTGGTGGTTCTCAGCGGAAAATTCAATTATATATCCCTCTAGCGTGGTGCTAACCCAGAAATCCATAGCTCACGTGACTGGGAAATCCAACCTCTGGAGTGATGCTAACTTGTTGGTATCCCACGCACAGATCTTCTTGACCCATCCCTGGAAATCTGGAGCTTCTTGGAGCCTCTTGATCCAGTGAAAAATTTCTTCCGGGAATTTAACCCAGAAAATCTCGTACTGGTCACTTGATCTTTTTGAGTAAAAGATCACTTCCCTAGTAGTTCCCATTGATTTTATTCTTAGTTCCACTTCTTTCCATATGAAGGCATCACAGTTTCTTTCACACCATTGATTGATGCCAGATATATGGATCGGCAATAGCATTCTTCCTACAGGTTCCCTTTTAATACAGGTCCCGACAACGAAACCATTTTGTTGGTGCAAATTTGATCAGACCAGGGTCCTTCTCAGGTTACCAACAAAAGGTATCATGTAGTCTAGAGCACTGGCATTTTCATCTCCTCCAAAGAGAAGAATTCTCACCTAAAGCGTTGTTGAGACAAATAGATAGGGAAGGGTAGGGAAAAGACTAAACAAGATCCATAGATCATTTGGAACTCATTCATGTTCTTGCGCAAGAGACAACATTATATCTGAAACATCTAACTGCAAGAATTGAACCTACTTACGTTTCAAGTAGTGATTAAACATAGAACCATCAAACATAACTCATAAACCATAAAGGAACATTGTAATGAAAAAGTAAACATACAAAGACACATCATATTTGAAAATTCGGTCCTTCTTCATATTATCTCCAGAATCCTCCTTTCATTACATACTCAGAGTTACATAGAAAGGCTCAGTACATAATCTTGGCTCTAGGCCCCAGCCATAGAGTTATAATTCCCCAAATGATAGGTCTTGTTCATTATAGACTCTACTTTTCTCGACTTACAATAAGTAGCAACAACTAATCCCAAAACCCTGGGTGACTCTGATAGACATGACTCAACCTGACTCTAATCAACCAATGAATGAACCCTTTTACAATTATATTCAGCCCTATATATAGCTAGGTTGTGTCTTCTTTCTCGGCTTACGTGCTTCCTTTTTCTGTTGCAACCGTTTGTTGCTTAGTTGGCATTGTGCTATCTTCCGCAACTGCTTTTATGTTACTCTTTCTTCCAACCTCTGATGAAGTTTGTGCAACTCATGCTTAGTCAAAACTTGCACAATTCTTTCCCAAAAACAAAGGGCCCAACATCTATGATGCAATTCAGTCGTGACATACTTCAACTTTCCCTTAAATCATTTGAACCTCTGATCAATCTCCCAAACAGACTCACCTATTTTCTGTCTAATTTCAATCATCTCATTCATGTACTGATCTTCTGAGCTAGGCTTATGAAATTCATTGATCAGTATATTCTTCAAATCTTCAATAGTCCTTGTTACTCCTAGTAGACTTTTTATAGCTAGGATCATGTACCAATCCAGTGTGTGGTCTCTTAGCGTGATATCTAACTGCACAAGTTTTGTATCCTCAACTATGATCTTCTTTTCTTCCCATCTATTCTCATAGATGAATAAATGTTTTTTAGGGTCCTTACATGCCTCTCCTCAAAATTATGGTAACTTGATGGTGGGATCATGTCCTTCCATCCTAAACTACGTTGAACTAATACCTCTACATCATGTAGATATTTGACTGCTACTTCCTAAACTATTTCCTCCAGTTGATGCTCCTTGTTTGGATGCACTTCCTGTTGTCTTTCTTCCACTAAAATTTGGTTGTCTAAATGGTGGTGTTCTTTCTAGTGTACTAGTCACACATGGGGTTATGGGTTCCACACTGACACAGACATGGATGGGAGTTCTACCTTTTGTTCCTTCCCTTTGACTGCCTATCCTCCTTTCATGTGTTACGCACAGGATTTCCTAAATCTTCTCCACAACATGGAGATCATCTACCTCTTCCTCATCACTTGTCAATCCCTCTACATCAACTATGGATCTCTTCTTATTATTCATCTTATATTGGTAGGGTAATCCATTGCGTGTCTTTCCATCTGTTGCCATTATATTCTTTATATGATATTCTGGCATCATGATTGGGTCCATGGCCTCCTTCTTCTTTCCCTTATCCATATCTTCCTCCATTTTTCCACCTCTTTCTAGTGCTTCCCCCATGCATGCAGGGAATTTTAGCTATCTGATTCCATTGTCATCACACCGTTGTTATACAGTAAAATATTGATTGAGGTATACAAAAAACTAATATACCTACCTCTAGGTCCTTTTAGAAAATCCTACTTTGTTGCACTATAATACTTCACACTATCTATTGTGAATTATGTGATAAACCTTGCAACAATAATGTCTAACCAGAAATTTATTACGCGCGTGAATTTATTGTTAACTTGTTGTAACTGCGCGATCTCCATAAGATTCCACTCAAACTATCTGATTCAATTTGTATGGCGGTTGTATTTTAACCTCAATAGCCACTCCTACAACACATGTGAGAAATCACA
>ML836775.1:26086-37963 GCA_009831015.1 Picea engelmannii | reverse complement strand
ATCAACACTTTGATACCATTGTCACATGCTTGCAATTATGCAGAACGAGAATGCTAGATGAGGCATTGGGTTAATAAAAATCAGAATATAAATTCAGTTGGGAAACAAATCAACTTATCTTATTCATTCATTCTAAATTACATATTATTTGTCATATATGGATTTCAACTATCATTCATTCCTATTGGATTTTTTTTTTAATATGAACTATTGTTCATAACATTGGTATCAGAGCCAAATCGAATCCCGGCCTTTGGCCACACTCTTATCAGAGCCTGTCTGATCCAGCTTTCTGCCACATTTTTTCAGAAATTTTCTGATCCCTGGGTCTTTGACCACATACCGGCCTTTGCCCATTTAAAATTTAGAAATTCCACTGCAAATTAAAGTTTTTCTTGCCATATATTGAAGTGAGGTAAAGATCATTCTACTGCCAAGCAATCACAGCAATTGCCCACCAATTACAGTTGGGCAACAACCGTCACATGCTTGCAATTGTGCAGAACAAGAATTCTAGATGAGGCATCAGGTTAACAAAAATCACAATATAAATTCAGTTGGGAAACGAATCAACATATCTTGTTCATTCGTTATCAATTCTATATTATTTGTCCTATATGGAGTTCAACTGTCTTTCATCCCCATGTTGAATATTTTTGGGTATATAAACTATTGTTCATTAGAGATTCAAAGAATACACATAAACGGGGGAATCTTTTCTGTCAGGTTGGGGATGAAATCTGCCATTTATGATATATTCAAAGTAAACAGTAGTATGTAGGGAACCTTATTGGTTGAATATGTATGGATCCTAATTTAACTTAGCTACATACAACTGAGGCTCAGCATCTTCAACTACCCTCTCTTTTGTCCTGTTTAAATATCTTCTATTTATTCTATTTTCTGTGGAGATGTTTGAATTTTGACTTCTAGATTGATTGATTATGGTCAGCTAAGATTTATGATTGATTAATCCATTTATGATTGATTATGGTCAGCTAAGATTTTCACTGAGATTGATTTTTGGGATGTAGATTTCTTGGTCTCTGCTGCTGTTGCTGAGTTTAAAGGCCCAACAATTATTGGGGTTGTGAGATTCGCTCAAGTAAATATGGAACTCTCTAGAATTGAGGCTAACTTCAGCGGGTTGTCACCTGGGGTCCATGGTTGGTCCATAAACCAATATGGGGATTTGACAAAAGGTGCAGCAAGCACAGGGAAAATCTATAACACTTCAAGCTCTAACCATTTAAAAGAGGTACTTTATACCTTTGCCACTTTGGATTATTAATTCACTAATTAGATTCAAGGTCTGATCTGTCTATTGTGTACATTGTTTCAGTCATTTGTATTTTCTCTATTTCAATTTTTTAGGTAGTGAACAGTGTTAGATTTTCTTAATTTTCAGAGCAATAGATTTACCAGTGTTCTTAGATCTTCTTTTGCATTAACAATTATATCATGTACTGAAAATATGAGCAGCATAAACAAGCACAAGAAGTCACAAGAGTTTATCCTGGGAAAACCCCAAACCCGGGGAAAAACCCAGCCAACCTTTCTTAGATAGATTCCGTCAATAATATAATCCAACCATGAACCAACTCTCAAGAGCAACAAATAATGAAGAAACCCTAACAAAAGGCTAGCGCATCAGATAGAGCTAGCATACCAAATAACTACAGCAGCAACACCATACAGAGATAGCACAGGTCTTCTCAAGGAGAGTGCACAAGAGAAAATCACCACCAAGAATTGTTGATATTATGGTAGCTGCGGGAGGTATTTACCTCCACGTGCAAACCTAACAAGAATAGAATATTCTGGGAAGCAAGAAGAAACCCTAATGAGTTGGCTAATAACCCTAGAAGACAAGTCGGCTTAAGAGGATAATTTGTATTAGGTTATTAGCCTACAAGAAAAGAAGTCGGCCAGAAGAAATATTATATACTAAGTAAATTGACACCCAGAATGAGAAGTCGGCCCAGGCAGTTAGCCAGAATTAGTATAAATACAGGAGGCTAGTCTTCATTCTGGCAGGCATTCTCAGAATTGCAGAACAACACTTGTGTGCACTGCAGTTGCACAGTTTGTGTGCAAGTTTGGAGGAGAGTTGCCGTTGCAGCTGCTGCAGCTAGCAGATTTCGGTTTTGGCTTGGACTATCTCTTGGTTATGGTTTGGACTATCTGATTGGCTCCTGTTTGGTGCGCTATCCTTGGAGAAAGGTGCACTACCCTTTGTTTGGCTATCTAGCCTAGGGTTTGCTTCCAGAATGATTCTCGGTTTTGGCTTGCACTATCTCTTGGTTAAGGTGCTCGAAGGGTGGCTTCGACCTATGGTTGGGTGACAATAGTGATATTGTCGATGGTAAAACAAGCACATCCATTATATTCTAATAGGTTATGGGCCCACACCTCCTTCATTCAGTCTAACCGCTGGAAGGAAGCATAGCCATAAGAATATTAAGCTCGTTGAAGAACTGCCGCTAGGGTTTCTAGCAGGAGCAGTAACCAAATCACTGCCACTAGGGTTACTAGTAGGTGCAGTTGCAGAAACCCTAATCCTCTCGTTGAGGCACCTTAAGTGAAGGGATTGACCTAATTTTCGGATAGACCAGTGTGCCCTAGCCTAGCGCATCTCCTGGTACTCTCAGCAAGCCAAGACGTCAAGTTTGAGTTTTTGGTCAAATCTAGGGTTGACCAAGTCAAAGAAGCCATGACCTACTCCATGAAGTCGGAAAACAAGTTAGATGGAGCTTCTAACTTCAGAGCGTGGAAGACAAGGATTGACCTCATCCTTGCCAAGAATAAAGTGTTGGATATCGTGAAAGGAAAGATCGTGGAACCAGAGTTTGAGGAAGGAAAAGAGAAGGAACCGTAGAACGTCGTAGTTATGGAGAAGTTCAAGGACGGTGACATTAATGCCATGAGTATCATAGTGGACTCTATAAAAGACCACTCGATACCCTACATCTCCCATCTTGACTCATCAAAGAAGATGTATGATGCCCTAACAAACCTCTTCTCAGTTAGAAACATTGGACAAGTAATGAGTCTGAAGAATGAGCTCCGTGACATGAAGATGAATGATGATGACAGCATAACATCATACTTTGTGAGGATCTCTCAGTTAAGATATCAACTACAAGCTATTGAAGAGATCATTTCAGAGAAGGAATTGGTAAATATAGTACTCAATGGTCTTCCCAAGACATGGGATGCATTTGCTGCAAGCATGAACACAAGGAAGGAGTATCCTACATTTGAAGAACTTTGGACTTCTTGTGCGCAAGAAGAATCAAGGATTAGTGCAAAAGAAAAACCCCAAAAGAAATACGATGATCAAGCCTTCACAACAAGATTCAAGAATTTCAGGAACAAGAGGAAGTTCGGCTCAAGGAAGAAGCCAAATCAACAAAAAGATATGTCATAAATACAATGCTTCAACTGTCAAAAATACGGTCACTACAAGAATCATTGTCCCAAGCTAAAGAAAAGGAAGGAGACACATGAAGCATCAGTTGCTGAAGAAAAGGAACCTTCAAAGAAGACTAAGCAGGATGAAACAAACTTCTTCCTCTAAAGACAAGGTAACTATACTCTTCTTAGTTCTTGTACATATCTTGTTTGCATAGTCTCTACACATCTTGTATATCTATCTCTTAGAAGATAATATGTTCCAAGAAGAACTATACCTATGGAAGAACGACAAGATAAGGATTGCTATCATTATACAAGTCAAATAGTACACATGAAAGGATGAAATACATCAAATAAATCATGTGGAAGCTATTACAAGATAAGTTGAAATCAGAATCAATCTTGAAGAAACTTAGAAGAAGCAACGACAGAAAGAAGTCAACAATCAAGAGAAAATTGGAGAAAGACTTATGACACTTTGCAGAAGGCAATGAGGATGCAGACGGAAGCATGGACTCTGTCAGATGGAGGGAGCCGATTATATAGAGAAGAGCATGCATTCATACATGAAGCACAAATTAGGAGGGAGCTAATCCTATGATCCATTGAAGATGAAGTATATATATCCATGGTAGCAGCCATCAAAAGCAGTACGTGTTTAGTTCGACCTTAGAAGAAGTCTTCTTCGAAGTGAAGCCTTGAAGTATCCCTGGTTGTCCATCCACATCCGTGATCCTATCATGAAAGAAAGAAGTGGAATCTTTAGGGCATGGAATTTATAAACTCCATGGACCCAAGAGCTAAAGAAAAACATGAGAAAGAACATGAAGATTCCAAGAAAGAAAGAGAAGCCAGAACAACCAGTCATTGTATCGAGAATCACAGGATTACCAGCCTGATATGAACTCACTAAAAGCAATCAAGCAAAGGAACTGAAAGTTGTGATGAAGAACAGTGTATATGAATGCAAGCATTGCAAAATCCAGAACTAAAGGTTCTCCTAGATGGAGGGAGAAGACTATGATGATTACTTGTTCTAGTAAACTAGACATACCTCTACATGAGTTATTATATCATCCGCAATATCCATGGGTTGGAGTTCTACATCAGATGAATGCAAAAACTGTTCTACAGAGCAATTGAACAAAGAGCGTATGTAGAGCAACCTCAATGCTTTGAGGTATACCATAAAGAGACCCTTGTATACAGATGGAAGAAGACAACTTGGTGGAGAACCTCCAATGCACAATAGAAGCATGGTGAAGACTTTCTATAACAGAGATATTGTATCAGAATGATTACTCAGAAGATCAGGATGATGGATTGCCAATCCATGACAAAGATCTCATGATGACAGAAGAAGTGCCACATGGATATGTTCTAGTTTGAGCCTTGGCACGATGTTATGAGCTAATGGGGAACAAAAAGATGAATCCAATAATGACACACTATATTAATCAGAGCTATATGAAGCCTTCGGAGAAAACCAGTGTTCCAGAAAAACCGAAGTACATTTGAGATCAAGCATGACATTCTCCATGATGAAGTCTAGAAAGGAGAAAGTGGTTCTCCAATATATATCTCCACAGATGAGTAGATAAGCAGACATTTTGGTAAATCTTTTGTCCAAGATAAAAGAGTTTGCATACTCAAGCTGGAGCTCGTAGAGATGACTTCCTTATTGAAAAAGGAAGAGATGACTCCCAGGTTGGGAGGGAGCAGTGATGTGTTATTGATTTATGGACAATCATTTTTCAGTTCAAAAAATGGTCCAGGATGAGCAGTTCCTTTTCAGTTCGGAAAATAGTTTGAGATTTCTTACGGACAGACATTTTCCAGTTCGGAAAATGGTCTAGATCGAACGGTCATTTTCGTAATGAAAATGGTTCGATGGATTGTTGATGTACCATAGACAACGATTTCCCATTGTGGTTAACATGGGTAATGGTCTAGGGCACTGTCTCTTCTTGAGGGTTACTCAAGAAGACTGACCCGCCTCGCCGGACAACGATTTCCCATTGTGGTTAACATGGGGAATGGCCTGTTTTGGAGGTTGGTGTAGGACAATCATTCCTTAGGGTAGATTCATTCTCTCCAGGTTGCACTTAGTTTAGTGCTGGAGAAATGGCCCAGGGTGGGGAATGGTCCAGGTTCAACAATCAGGGACAGGCATTCCTTAGGGCAGACTCATTCTCTCCAGGTTGCACTTTGTTTAGTGCTGGAGGAATGGCCCAGGGTGGGGAATGGTCCAGGTTCAACAATCAGGGACAGACATTCCTTAATGCAGACTCATTCTCTCCAGGTTGCACTTTGTTTAGTGCCGGAGGAATGGCCCAGGGTGGGGAATGGTCCAGGCTCAGAAATCAGGACAATTATTCTTCCTTGCTTGAGAAGAATAGTCTTGATAGCTCATCATTGATGTTTAACCTTTTGAGGGAAAATGCTCTTCCAGTTCTCACAGATGTGAGTGGAAGAATGGCCCAAATGATTGAGTTATATCATAACATTGTTTCTGTGCAGGTTCATATCAGATGATTGTTATGAAGTCTGCATGTCTCTAGACAGTAGATGTATACTACTGTGGTGGATGTGTTCCACTGTTTATGACTATACGTCAATGATCAAGTACCTGTGTGCTACTTGGTGTGGTAGTGTACCAATGGATTGTAGTTGTGTACTACTATGGATAGACACAGCTGTGTTCTATTTAACGATATTGTTCCGATTGCCTTGAAGACTATCAGCAGTATTGAGAATGACTATCAGCTAGATGGATGATCAATGGACAAAGATTTCCCAGACGGAAAAATGGTTCAGGACATTTATTCTTCTAGGACATATGTCTAGATTAGAAGAATGGCTCTTGTGTCACTCTGTGGTGTGAGTGACTTATCCAGCATCATGTCTAATTACTCAGATGGAGTATGGTTTCGAGAGATGATGCAACTGATGACACTGATGGTGATGATGGTGCTCATGATCTAGTCATGAGATAGTCTATACAACTATGTTGATGCTACCGGGTGAATGGTATGTTTGTGCTTAAGACCATTACCTATAATACCTCCCTAGATAGGAGGGAGTGTTGATATTATGGTAGTTGCGGGAGGTATTTACCTCCACGTGCAAACCTAACGAGAATAGAATATTCCGGGAAGCAAGAAGAAACCCTAATGAGTTGGCTAATAACCCTAGAAGACAAGTCAGCTCAAGAGGATAATTTGTATTAGGTTATTAGCCTACAAGTGAAGAAGTCGACCAGAAGAAATATTATATACTAAGTAAATAGACATCCAGAATGAGAAGTCGGCCCAGGCAGTTAACTAGAATTAGTATAAATATAGGAGGCCAGTCTTCATTCTGGTAGGCATTCTTAGAATTGTAGAGCAGCACTTGTGCACACTGCAGTTGCCCAGTTTGTGCGCAAGTTTGGAGGAGAGCTGCCATTGCAGTTGCTGCAGCTAGCAGATTTCAGTTTTGGCTTGGACTATCTCTTGGTTATGGTTTGGACTATCTAATCAGTTCTTGTTTGGTGCGCTATCCTTGGAGAAAGGTGCGCTACCCTTTGTTTGGCTATCTAGCCTAGGGTTTGCTTCCAGAATGATTCTCTGTCAAGGTTAAGGTGCTCGTAGGGTGGCTTCGACCTATGGTTGGGTGACAATAGTGATATTGTCGATGGTAAAACGAGCACATCCATTATATTCTAACAAGAATAACCAAGAATCTCCAAGAGATGTAGTGCTGCATCTTCCTTCCTTCCCTCAAATGAGCGCCTTCTTCTTGAGTGGGAGATGAGTGAGTGAGTGTGTCCAAATGAACAAGACGTCTCTCTATTTATAGTCTTCAACTCACTTTAACTAGGCCAACTTCTTCTCTGGGAAATCCTATTTCCCTTTTATCTTTTCCCGTGAGCCAACTTCTCTTTCTGGAGGTTCCAACTTCACTTTATTCTTTTCCGGTGGGCTGACTTCTCTTCTAGGGTGTTATTCCATTGCTCAATGGTCTTCCTTTGAATTCTGGAATTTTCTCTTCTTCTAAGAAAGGTTGTCTAGGAGGAAAATACCTCCTGCAACTACCAAAACATCAACACTCCCTCTTAGCTAGGGAGGTATCTTTCCACTTTTCTTCTAGTAGTCCATTGACTACTCTGCAATCATCTAGTAGCCCCAAGGGCCAAGGCTACCACCATGCCATCAATAGCCCCATCCTTTTCCATAGTCTCTACGACTATGGTGCAATCAACTAGTAGAACACAACTACTACCATGCAATCCAATAGTCTCCACTACTACGTAGCAATCAGCTAGTAGCACACAACTTCTACCATTTTGTCTAGTAGTTTACAACTACTGCCATAGTCCTCACGACTATGCTGTGATGTCTCTCCTTTTCCAATAGTCTTATTCACTGCCATCCATCTCACATGGCATGGAAAAGATTGCCACCATAGCCCCTTGACACCTAGCCACCTCACATGGCTCAGGAAAGGCTATGCCATGGTCCAAGACCATGCTACAAGTCTTATTCACACTTAGCCACCTCACATGGTGTAAGCAAGACTTGCACCAGGTTGTGATGTTTCTCCTCTCCCAGTAGTGTTATTCACACCTAGCCACCTCACATAGCGTAGGAAAGACTACGATCATAGCCCCATGGCTTAGGCAAGGTTATGCTACAAGTCTTATTCACGCCTAGCAACCTCACATGGCGTAGGCAAAACTTGTACTAGGTTGTACATTACTCCCTTAGTCAACTCACATGACTGATCTGGGAAACCCTTGGCCAAAGGAGAGCTTGCTGGAGGAGAAACATCACACCTCCCTCTCAATGAGGGTGGACATTCTGCATCACGCCAAGCTTGTCTCTGAAGTACTCATACTTCACTCTAGGCAGAGGCTTGGTGAGAATGTTTGCTATCTGCTCATTTGTGGATATGTGTCGGAGCTCCACATCTCCTCTCTGCACCATGTCTTGGATGTAATGGTATTTGATCTCTATATGCTTCAACTTGTCATGAAAGACATGATTTTCTGAAAGCTTTACGAAACTTTGATTATCATAGTTTATCAAAGTGTTGGCTCCAACTCTAAATCAAATAACCCTGCAAGCAACTTTTGAAGCCACACTGCTTCACGGCTTGCAACATTGGCTGCAATATACTTTGCCTCTGTTGTACTGAGTGCCACTGACATCTGTTTTCTACTCAACCATGAGATCATACTTGATCCCAAACTAAAGCAACATCTTGATGTGCTTTTCCGGTCCACTGCATTCCCCGCCCAGTCAGAGTCTGTATTACCTTGCAGCTTCACTTCTCCATTTGAGACATATCTAAGTCCATATCGAGCTGTACCATGCAGGTACCTCAACACGTGTTTTGCTGCTATCCAATGTACATGTCTAGGCTCAACCATGTACTGACTCAAAGTATTCATCGCAAAACATATGTCCAACCTGGTGTTAACCAAATTCATCAAGAATCCGATCAATTGTCTGTACATTGTGGGATCCACCAAATATGAAGATGAATTACTCAAGAGCTTCAGATTTGTAACCATAGGTGTGGCCATGGACTTGCAGTCCATCATCCTAGATCTCTGCAGGATCTCAATTGTACATTTTCCTTGGTTAAGGAAAATCTCATCTGGTGTCTGCCACACCTCCAATCCCAAGAAATAGTGCATCAGACTTAGATCCTTCATTTCGAACTTTGAAGTGAGCTCCCTCTTGCACCCAACTATGAACTTCTCATCCCTTGTAAGAGACAGGTCGTCCACATATGGGACCAAAATCAATGGGAAACCATCTTCAACCTTGTAGTAAAGGTTGGGATCTGCATAACTCTTGGTAAACCCCAAGCTCATCAGATAACTGTCTATTCTGACATACCATGCCCTAGGTGCTTGCTTAAGTCTGTACAAAGCCACCTTCAATTTGCAAACATGGGACTCCTTCCCATGGATTTACAAAACCTTGTGGCTGCTCTATGTACACTTCTTCTTCAATTACACCATTCAAGAAAGTAGTCTTGACATCCATCTGGTGTAATTTCCATCCCATCACGGAAGAAATAACAATAATCAATGTGATGGAAGTGTACTTTGATACTGGAGCAAATGTCTCATCATAATCTTCTCCCTCTTTTTGATAGAACCCTCTAGCCACAAATCTTGCTTTGTACTTCTCTATGCTGCCATCTGAAACATGCTTGATCTTGTAGATCCACTTGGAGGTCACTACTGACTTCCCTTCTGGTCTCGGAACCACTTCCCACACATCATTCTTCATGATGGACTGGTACTCTTCCATCATGGCATCCTTCCATACTTGCTGCTTAGTAGCTTCTTCAAAAGTGGAAGGTTTTGAATCGATGATTTTACTCATTAGCACCACATAAATGGAAAACTTTTGTGGGCTCTTGCTCTCTCTAAAGGAGCCCTTGGGAGCTGCATGTCCTTCAACTTCTTGCAAAGTGTTCCGAAGCCAAGCTTGTCTCTTCCTTGAAACTGTAGCTTCTTTGGGTGGATCTACATGTCTCTCTAGCTCTACTGTCTTATTCTGATCTTCTAGAATGTGTTCCCCTGGAGTAGAGTCAACCATTACTGCATCCATTGGAGCCTCCTACTCCTCTTGGTCCTCATCCATGTGATACTCTATAGATCTTCTGAAGCCTTCATCTTCATCAAATGTCATGTCCCGACTGATCTCAATTTGTTTCTGTCCGAGAATGTATATTCTGTAAGCCTTTGAAGTCTCACTGTATCCAATGAAGTTTCCCTTCTTTCTTGAAGGATCCAACTTTGTTCTCTTCTCCTTGGGAACATGTATATACCTTGGACAACCAAATATCCTCACGTGACTAACTTCTGGTTTCTTTCCAGTGAATACTTCTTCTAGTGTCTTGTTCCACAATATCTTATGAGGACTTCTATTCTGGACATACATGACCATACTGGATGCTTCTTCCCACAAATGCATGGGTAAGTTTTGGTCATGGATAATCGCTTTCGCTGCTTCTACAATGGATTTGTTCTTTCTGTCCGCAACCCCATTCTGTTGGGGGTTATAGGGAGTTGTCAACTCCCTCTTAATCCTCGCTTCTCTGCAAAAGTCTTTAAACTCGTTTGAAATGTATTCACCTCCATTATCTGATCTCAAGATCTTAATCTTTCTTCCAAAGAGATTTTCCACTAAAGCTTTAAATTCTTGAAACTTATTGAAAACTTCATCTTTTTCTTTCAAGAAGTAGATCCATGTCTTATGTGAGTAATCATCTATGAAAATAACATAGTGTACAAAGTTACCTAGGGATGGCATCGTCATATGTCCGCATACATCTAAATGTATGATGTCCAAGATCCCTTTAGATTTGTTGTCACTGCTTGAGAAACTATCCTTGGCATTCTTGCCAAGTGCACATCCTTTGCATACTCCATCATGTTCTACCTGCATATTTGGTAGACCTATAACCATCTTACTCAAAACTGGTAATGCTTTGTAATTTATGTGAGAAAGTCTTCGGTGCCATAGCTCACTAGAGCTAACATTGTTGTGTATAAGAGCTTGTTCTTGGTGTCCCTTCAATTTATACAATCCTCCCTCTCAGACACCAATCACGATCGCAGAATCGGTGCTTGAACTCTTGGGCCATAGAAGGACTTGGCCATCCACAAAAGCTACCCTGAAACCTTTATCTTCTAAAGCATAAATAGAAAGAAGATTCTTCTTCAAGCATTGTACAAACTATACATCTTTAATTGAGATAGAATTACCCAAATCAAGCTGGTAGGAAGATTCTCCTACTCCTTTGACTGCGTTTCTGGAATCGTCCCAAAGCTCCACTTGAATGGACGAACTCTTCTCTACCAATTTCGTAAGAGAACTTCTGAACCCAGTCATGTGCTTGGAAGCACCGCTATCCACGAGCCAAATATCACTTCCTTGAGTGATGGTACCTGTGAGGGATGAAACAAATACATATTCTTCATCCTTTATTTCCTTCGTCTTTTTTTGAGGTGTGGACTCTGTTGACCGCCCATTTAACAATGGTGGTCAACTCCATGTGCCATGAAGATATGCATCATCAGATGCAAGTATGTCGAAGACAGTATTCGTTCTACTTGGGCATTTGATGCTCCAGCACAAAATTTTGTAAGCGGGATTACCGCACCCCTGCGTGGGTTAATATTGTAATAAGTCTACATGGATCATGTTAGGTCAGTTGCCTTAGGGTTTCTTCATTAGGAGAGTTCCTTTCGTTGAGTGTTTTTTATCCTCAGGAGGTTAATGTGGCCTGTTGCCGTCCTTATGCACACTTACAGACGTGAGCTAAGTCCTGCTCACTTAGTGTGCCCTCGGAGACACAATGTCTAAGTTCCTGCCCACACTGTCACCTTGACGGGAACTTCTTCCTTCTAGGCTTACTCCTAGGGAAGCCAAGGGGGGTAGTCCCTAGTTACTA
>ML836774.1:24366-42545 GCA_009831015.1 Picea engelmannii | reverse complement strand
ATCTGATGATACATCTCTTCATGGCACATGAGTTGACCACCAGTGCTAAATGGGCGGTCAACAGATTGTACAATGTCTTTCCACTTATTTAGCTTCTACTACTTCCAACCTCTCTTTTACCTTTAACAATTCTTTCACATAAAGATCAGATGACCAAGTGAGAGGTGTGGATGTGGGACTATAAGGCATAATCATCAATGACTTTTTCTTTTCCTTTGGGCTTGTTTCCAGATGCTTGCAAAAAGGACTTGTTTGAATGTTGTTTGTTGCGAAGGACCCAAGTACTTTCCCTTTGAGACCTTTTTTTCCCTGTCTGCTCCCATTTTAGACGAGCTAGTCTCCGTTTTAAAATGCCTCGATATTGTTTAGCATTAACCCAAACCCACTTCCCAGTTTTGGCTGATGAGGCAATTTTCACTTGCCCTATATCATTTGTTTCCACGGGTTCTAAATTTTCTTGTCCCATTGTCATGATGATATTAAGGGAAATCAAAGTCTCTGCCCAAAACTGACCCTCTGTTTTATGCTTAACCCTTCAATATCTATTGGTCTGACCACTGAAAACTTGATGCTCTGCCCTTGTTGCTCTGCCCACTTTCCCTGACCTCTGTTGACCCACTGTCCCTGTCCTTTGTTAGTCCACTGTCCCTGTCCTCTGTTAGTGTTTTGTCAAACAATTGACTAAAATTCCCTTGCTGGCCTGATGATTGGCTTAGGCTTTTTGTCAAACAGTTTGGTTGTAATGTGTTATGTTTCCAGTTGCTGAGACTTAACCGAGTTAGACAAAACTTTCCACAGTAGAGTTTATTTATACAGCCTCTTGGTCACTGTGCACCAGATTTTGGGGCCCTTCACCTCCTCCGCCTCACACGCCAATACCAAAATAAATAAAGAGAGCGCACTCAAAGGAATTTGCGTCCACCATTTCATTCATGAAACAAAGTGCAAGTCGTAGAATTTTCCATTACACAGCCCCCTCATTAAGCGTTGGGTTCGTAAAATACAAGTCGATGGGAAATCCGACACAGACAGGCACCCGTTGGACGACCTTCACTCTCCCTGGACGAACCCACCAGTGGGAAAAGGTGGCCATGACTACTCCACAACCGAATGCATGTCTAGAATTAGTGGATGCAACATTGTGTATCTTGAATATCCCATTTCATGATGACATGAAAGTATATCATTCTTTCTTTCTTTGTTTCATGGGATTGTAAATGTGTTTTTTTAAGCTAGGCTGTGGCTAGTCTCAATGTTGGATAGAAGAATTATTTGTCAGAATTGTAGGAGTGGACGGAGTTGGTGAATGGTTCGAATTCCAAATTGGCAAATTTTGGTGTACGAGTCTTGTTGTATTAGTATCGCATCAAGATTATACGGTACATTCTATAATGTGGGAAGTTATGTTATATCCTTGTTATGCTTCATTGCTTATTGTTTTTTTATTATTTATGTTTTTTCATTAATCTTTTTAACACAAGTGTTGTGTGTATATAATTATGTTATTACTATCTGTCTATCTATATATTTTTATGTGTATTATGTAATGTTTCATATATATATTTTTTATTTGGTGGAATTGACTGTTGGGTGGGCTCGTATTCGCGTGACACTGGGTGGGCTTGTATTTGCGTGACACGGGGTTGAGTTTTTAGAATGCTACCACTATAATCTCCAGGTGTACCCATACAGTTCCACACATGGTACACACGATATTGCAAGGATTGAACCAACGACGTTGCAAGGAACCCTATCTCCCACTGATCTACGCATGGTACACACGAATTTACAAGGTTTGAACCAACGACGTTGCAAGGAACCCTATCTCCCACTGATCTATGCATGGTACAGACGACTTTGCAAGGTTTGAACCAACGACGTTGCAAGGAGTGCCTTAACAGTGATTTTGAAAGTATATTTTATAATAAAGATTGTTTATACTATCAAGTTTTGAGATGGTGGTGGTGACCCTAGTGTTGGGAATGTGTTATATTCTTTGCATGGTTATCTCCACCTTTTGAGGGGGTCAGTTAGACTTCCCTGTCAGGGGTTTGGGGGTGGAGTTCTTGACCAAAATTTTTAGGTTGCTTTTGGTTTGTTTTTTTTCCCGTTTTCTGTTTTTCGGCCAGTGGTTATTCGACTTGTTACCTCTCTAGGAGGTATCCTACATTTTTCATTTGGCTACACCATTATAAGCCCAAGGATGCAAGTCCAAGCCTTGTAGGCTGTGTGGAGGATTATGTATTATGGACTCTTACACTTTGTAGTTAGCCATGATCGGTCTTTCTAGTCTCCTCCCTCACTTCCTTTCATCCTGGGTAAGATTGAAGGACTTGAGGTGGACCTATTGAAACACATGGTTTATGGGAGCCAAGTTTTTTGTAGGGTTGATCGCACATTGTACGACTTGTCCATCCATGGTTGTGTGCACCTATGTCATTACCCACATGGTCATTGTCTTATAGAGTTTGTATGCATTCCTTGGTCATGGTGCATTTATCTTTTTCAGTTCTCAACATGGCAGTCTCACAAACTTCTCAACATCTCACATTTTTCGAGGCAGTTCACGAACCTCGATGCATTGATCTCGAGGTCGAATCGAGGCATTTCACAAATCTCAATGCACTGATCTTGAGGTCGAAAATACAACATGGGCTCAAATTCACTGTCATCATCCATACTTGACCGAAAATACAACAGGGACTCAAATTCACTGTCATCATCCATACTTGACATGCCACGTTGAAGTTTTGAAAAATGGCTAAGTTATAAGCAAAAAATCAGTTGCCAAAAGATCACATAGGCACATTTATGAAGAAAATGTGGCAAAAAGAAATCCATCCATGACATGAAAAGACAAGTTTAACTACAAAAGGAAAACAAACCATGCTTTCGACAAAACCCAGGTGTCAGATTCCTTCCATGCAAAAATAGTCACGTGGATTCAACAAAATCAAAACCAAGGCAAATAGAAGAAGACGCAAATTAAATATAAACCATAGTAAAAGTGAAAAGGGTGAATATTATATTATAAAGGATCCATTGCATAAAGTTCCAAATTGTTCCAAAGTGTTTTATTAAACCGAATGATGTGATGAACCATTACCCACGTAAGGCCTCAATAAAGATAAAGTTGCCCTTCACTTAATATTTGTCTTACATAACCCATCGATTACATTAAAGAGGGTGGACTTTTGTAAATGGTGTAAGTCAAACTCCACTCTTTAATAAAAAGAAAATTTATGTGATAAAGGGTGCACCACATTAAGCCAGCCGTTGCATTCTTTAGAGTAGCCGCCACATTCCTATGAGCCGTGGGAGCAGGGTTGGAATTTCAAATCCCAACATCTCGTCAAATTTGATGGTTTCCACAATAAGATACACGTTTTAACGGATTTCACTAAGAATGTTGACGGTTTGTGAAAAACAATTAACGTAATTGATGGGAAAATCACCTCGTGATGACCAATTTGCCCGTCAAATTCCATCCCTGCGTGGGAGTAAAGGATAGTTGTTGGGTCAAGGCATTAACTAAGCATGAGTGGCAAATTAAAGTGAGCCACCAAATGAATAAGTCACCAATCTCCATCAAATCCGCCCCTTGTCCATTAAATCTGTCGTCCTTAAAGGTAAGTCGCACCTCCATATAACCGTTAGGCGTGATAGCCAAGTGGAATGGGACGTGGCAGTTCAGATGAATGATTAGGTGCTTCAAACAAATCGACCTGTAATAAAATTGTCCCAAATAACTAAGCCATCGTCTAATTCCTAGTTGAGGACAATCAAACACAACCGTTGGATATGAAGGAAATGACCCTCAATCAAATCAACCAAGTCAAACAAATGGCTGTTTGGTAAATAAATGGAATTTGGAGCTACATGTTGGGGCACTATTCCCAAGCAAGTTGGGCCTCTTTTATTAGCTGTTGCAAATATGGTAAAATCAAACTCCTTTTGTGGGTGAATTTCATTGATAAAATATTGTTTGATGTAAAATATATTATTTTGTCAAGGGGTTAGTCTCCAACATGTGGACGACAAACCAAAAGAAATATTATTTTATGAGAGAGGGTCAAACTAGCCATTTTAATGAAAACTATATAAGGTTAGCCAAGGTTAGCCCCTCCTCTAACTCGAGTTGTTGATGAATTGTGAGATCATAATGCCATTTTAGTTGAATTTTCACTCTCTTGAGTATTATGGTTGATTTTTCTATGCTATATCTTCTTGACTTATGAGTAATAGTGCTTAATAGAAAAAATGATTGTTTATTTTTGGGTTTATTTGTAAGATAAAGAGGTTGGTCCATTGAGGGGCTACATAGTCACATGGAGGGAAGGATCTAGGCTAGGCACCTCATCTCTTCCTTTGGTGGTGTCGAAGGGCTAGGATCCAAGGGTTGGACATGTCCTTTAGGGGACATCTTCAACAATGAGAATAGTTTTCCTTTGCACCCATGCCAATCTAGTGGTTGTAAACCATGCATTGGGAGCTTTCCAAGTAAGGATCCAAGATCAATCTATTCTTTCTATACTAGGGCGTGGGTGATAGTCCATCAACTCCTAACCCGTCCTTTATTTCAAAGTCTAAAGTCGACTTAGAGGTAGTTGTGATCGCAACCAACACTTGGACGTGAAAAGGTAAGGCCGGAGGTAAGTCTTCTTTCTCTCAACCAACTTTATTTAAAAAAAATATACTTTATTTCAATTTTCTGTTTTAATAAAAACATAAAAATACAAAAAGAAACAAACACTAGCTTGCTGTAATTCTCCATTTCAAGAGCTAGAAACCCCTTGGAATCTTGTCTTGGAGTTTTCTCCCCCAAGGGTTATTATTTCCCTTTAGTTGCCATGATTTTATTGGATATTTTAAAGGGGGGAAAGTGAAGATTTGATGCAGGTTTGCAGTCATTTATAAACAACCTACATCTCTTTCCATCTTAGCCAAGGTTTTCTATCAAGATAAATCTCATAGTCTTTGGTAAGTGATATTAGCATTCAATGTCATGTTTTAAATATTTATCTTATGATGATTTGAATGTTATTTTGTTGTTCTGTTACATTTTCTGTGTTAAATTAATCATATTACAACAACCTTAAAACAATTAACTCCAACCCTTTCACCATAGTTTGCTAGTTAAGGCACTGATCTACTAATCGGTTGGGTAAGGTGATTGTGTTGTGTGATAGAGAAGTCTCCCAAAGCCTTTCGTGAGTGGGAGTTGGGCTTGAACATGGAAGGATAAGCGTTGTGGTGACATTGGGTGCTTATCCTCGTGGTGCTACCATAGTGTTTCAACCAACCTTGATGAGACCACTAAATTGGTTGGTAACACGACCCATTGTAATCTAATTTTTGTTAAGGAATTAGGGTTGTAATCTAATCCAGGTTAATGGATTATGGTTTTAGATGCATGTTATCTCCCATTTGGCGGTGTTATCGCACAATCTATACTTGCCCAAAGCCTAAAGACAAGTAGACTTAGATTGACGTAACACGGAGATAGCCCTATCACTGTCACCCCAATAAGGTACCTCTTTCTCTTTATGAGGAGGAAAACCTCACTCCAAGGGAGACGTCCCAGGACCTAGTTGGTTGATGAAAGGAAAAAAGACACAGTGAAAACCCACCCCTCTCTTTAGGTCACTCAACAAAAGAAGTAATTTGGGTAAAGTTTAAAGGGACAAGGGAAAGTGAAAGTAGGTTTGTACCTTCCCTTTACCATTGAAACATCAAACGTTAATAGTAACAATGATATCAACAATTATAATCAGTGACCCTTTACCATTGAAACATCAAATGTTAATAGTAACAATGATATCAACAATTATAATCAGTGACTTCTTGGACAAATTATGTGCTACTAGAATAAGTTACATATAAAGATGAGATTATAGCAGCAACAATGTATCTTGAAATTTGCAAGTTATGATGACAAGATATAAAGGGCTTGCAAACTTGATACTCACGATTTTCAAGATTAACAAAAGTCAATAAATAACTTAAATGGTCGTCCAAACATTTATAACAGTGTTAATTATTGATGATGACAACAATGGAAACCACTTCAGAAAAGTACTATAATAAAGCAATAAGACACTACTTCAATCTCCAATGATTATATGGCGGCTTCTTCTAAGGCTGCTAATTAATGATAATACACAAAAGTCTAAGAGGGAAAAATTCTAGGAGGAGTAACAACTTAAGTCCTCCTAAATTTTGACCTCAAGAAACAAAATGCTAGGGTGTACGCACTTCTAGGTCCAAGCGCCTTGCTCTCCTTAGCCTTTTTATGGAGAAAATACTTATGCAACAATAACCAAATGCAAACCTCTAGAGTGCTAGCACTTTAGGGCTCTGGGGTTTCACTAGTTATTAGATCAATTTAGTGAAAGCTTGGCAAATAAAAAGTAAGAAATTAGCAACTTAAGTTTCTTATTCAAGCATTAAATACACCATGCAATTTCATAATCTTGTATGAGAAAATAAAACCATACAATAAGCCATTCAATAGATGACAAAATGCAGATTCTACTTGCACCAAGAATAATCATGAATATACCATGCAACATCACCATAAAACTCCAAAAATTGATCCAAGTTGCAAAGATAAGCCTTAAACAAGAGTGGTGCCTCACTATTTCAGCCAATAACCCTAATAGGGTGCAAATTTCAGACCTCCTTGTCTCCAGGACAAGTTATGATGTGAAAATGAGAGTACTTTATGTTTATTTATACAAAAGTTTGACCTTTAATTCACTTTTAGGTAAAAACCAGGGCCGACCTGGCCAGTTTACAACAAAAATTCAATTGTGACATAATTAAAATAAAATTGCATCCAGAAACTCCTCCAAGTGTGACATCATGCCCCTCTAGGGTGACGTTGAGCCCCACACGTGGAATGTTGAGCAGGGAAAGTGGAACGCTTGGCCTCCAAAGGCCTAAAATGATACCCATACGTGCCACCAGGCTCACAAATGCCTCCAAATATGAAGCCCTAGCTCTGGATGATGTTTAGGGCTATCACGGTGACGTACAGGGCCCTCAAGGGATAACGTCCATGTGGGAAGAGAAAGGGCACCTGGGTCTAGGTCTGCCAGGGTGCCTCCAAAGGCAACACCCTTCTTTCTCTTGGTGCAAGTCTTCAAACTCTTCTTACCCCTGGCTGGGGTTTCAACATCCATCTGTGGGATTTAAGCCCCATGAAGGTCTGAGCTAATCATTTCCTCATGTGTACCTGTCCACAGGGCAAGGTCCTGCAGAAACAACTGGTACGCCTTCCAGGGAGTTCATAAGTCACAGGGATCATAGAATGTAAATCACATCCAATAATTAAATTACCCAAACATGTGCATCAAACCCCCTTTAACCTAGACAAATGCTCAAATACGTTATGTAATTTGACAAGTTAGGTTTGGAGAAGGTCTAAGGGTGTCCTGTTGGGCTAACCTCTCTTAAGTTTAGGGTGTTTCCCAGGTGGGATCTAGTCCAAGTCATGTAAGTATATGAGGTGGCATGGGGTAAATATTTGGACATGGTGTGCATGTAATAATAGGGAAATGTAAAATCTTAACCGTGGGTTCCTTTGTAGAGGGCGAGATGCACCTTGTCATAAATGCAATTGTTTCCTATCCCATTCATTTCCTTTTACTATTATCTTTATTTCTTTTGATCTTTTTCTCTTGTGCTTCAAGGAAATAGTTGAGGGCCACTGTCCTGGCTTGATGATCAGAGGTAACAATGCTATCCACAAACATTTCACGGAAATGGGAAGGCTGGCTCATGATGAGACCCCCTTTCTCTTGGCTATGCCACCAAGAGCCACTACCCTGGCTTGGTGACTAGATAGGTGGTCGTGTCATACGACATGGCCATGGTCATAATAGATTGGCTTGTGATGAGACCTCCTATCCATGAACTAGTACCTTGAGTGTTTATGTTATCTTATGGGTCTCATTTTCTTATTGAGAAGCTTTTCACTACTTTCTCGGGGATCCCTGGGCGAAGCATCTCGAAGGTTTTAAGTTTCAACATTGGCTTTTAACTCTTGCCAACTACTTTTACCCTCTGGGCCTTTATCCCCTTCTTCCCATGAGGTAAGGTACAACCCTTCCTAGTGTAGCCAATCCTAATGCCCAAACAAGGATAGGAGAGATGAAAGGAATAAAAATGGAAAGTGGTAAGTATGGAGGGAACGGACAATGAATTTTCATAGATCAGTCCAGTAGCAACCCATTCTAAAGGGAAATCAACTTACTAGGGCACAATGTCACCCTTCTAGGTATGAACGAGGCAAAGAGCATAATTTCCAAGCAAACATTATGAAATTGAAGAAGGATTCAATGCAACATATTCAAGTGCTTAAAAAATCAGAGTGATACATACCATGATACCTGAACTCATTACCTCGTGGAGAAAGACTCACCGCTACTTTAGCACCAGGTTTGTGGGATGGATACTGCTGATGGTGGTAAGTGGACTGCACTGAAGAAAAGAGGGGCCCTCCAGGGCCATGCTCAAGTCGTTTGGCTCTCGGTACTCCATGTCTAGGACTTGTGGGCCCTCGAGACGTGATCTTCTTAGCTATCCCTAGGCTGGGGGATAACATGCGTATAACCTTTTAGAGGTAGAAATAAATGGCATTGTGATACTGGACAGGCTTGCAAAACATCTTCGCGAGACATGCTACAAGATGGTAAGCCCTTTGACCATGGTAAGTGATAGTTTAATATTTGAGGCATTTATGACTATACAACTCTCTCCTATTGATCATGAGACGTGTAATGTTCCCAAGCCAGGATGCCAGGAACATCACGTTTCACATGAATTTTAAATTGTTTCTGGTTGTGGCATTTCTTCAAACACTTTGCTTATTATGGTCCTTTAGGTTGCGCTAGGGTTATACTGATTATTTTAATGTGTGTTTGCAGCAATAATCAAGAAGATACAACAATCAAGCATACCTCAACCCTATGCAATGTCAACAATACAAGAGATAACTCAAAATACCTCAGATTTGATCTTTATTCATAATAATAGAAGGATTGATACAATATATCTGCATATCTGGTACAATATAGCATAAGAGGGCATAAAAAAAATGAGGATGGCCCTCAATCAAGATCAAGAGAGGAGATAGAAGCCTCCCAAGGCCACCTGACTACCATACATGAGCAATAGGGTGAGATCTCATCCCTATACAGTGCCAAACCCCCAAGCTGGATGATGCTATGACTTGGTGGAACACTGAAGGCCCTCAATATTTCGGCCCTATTGTCAGAGACCTCCAAATACTCCGAAGAAGATGCCAAACTATAGATCGGCCCAATACAAGACTCATGGTGAAGTCTTAGGTAGATCGATGAAGAGATGATCCACCAAATGGATAACCCTTTGTGGGACTTGTGCCCCACTAGATGACTGAAACCCTAGATAATTCGACCCCTCTCCTAGAGGCCTCCCAATGCTCCACAAAACCACTGAAATGATAGATCGAGGCCCGATTATCTCACTGGTGAAGTCCCAAGCGAAATAGTTAAGATTTGGACTATCAAATGACTGAAATCACTTTCTGAAGTGTGGTCATCTCCTCCAATTCGTCCAATGCATCTAGTGAACCAAATGGCACATAAAACTCCTCCGGAATGAACTAGATCTAATGGCCAAGAGTCTGCAATGAAAACCCAGGTGCTAGAATTCCCAGAAGCCCTTCCAATCTCTTGGAACGAACTTCCCTCAATGAATGGTGCACCCCCCTTACTGCAAACCCTCAATGGTGCACCCTCTCTCTTCCTGTACCCGTGGCTGGTGTAGAACTCTCCTGCAACTGAGTAGATCTGAAGTAGAATGGTGTGGGTGGAGTATTGCATCCCCGAGACCAAGCTTGGAACAAGATAGGTGAAATCTTTCACCATCGAATTGTTCTCTAGGGTTTGTTAAGTCAAAACCCTCAAAACCCCCAAGGCATGGGCTCACTAGCTAGAAGCCAGATATCAAAGATGATAATCAACATGAATCCGAGAATAGAGGCCCTTGCCTCTCCTTTATACTTCCTGCTCACCTTTTCCCTCCAAAGTGACTTTTACTTTATTAATTATTAATTAATTAATTAAATCACTTTAATTAATTAATTAATTAAATCGCTTTAATTAATTAATTAACCTTTTTACCTCTGAAAAGCACCTTATCTCTCCTTGTGGCTTCCCTGGCCACTGAAAGTCACTTCTCATCATTTTATCCTTTTTATACTGTAGTGTTGTTCCTCCCGATTCCAATGAGCTATCACACTAAGAGGTTCCTCCAAGTATTATGCCCAATATGACCTCCTTAGTGAATTTAATTAACCTATAGCCCAAAATAACTCAAAATCATGGAAATCGTCGAAATGCAACGGAACCAAAGCCCAGTTGTGTAGAATGGATCATAATGATGAAATGAGATGAGCGATGCAAGTCAGACCCCAAAATATCCCTCAATAGTCACTGTACTCACTATAACCCCCATCTGGCTACTCTGGTCATCATAACACTTTGTAATGTAATGATGTCCCAAAGTGGGGACATTACAGTCCTCCCTGCTAGAATATTGCTTGTCCTCAAGCAATAACCGAATCCCTCCAAATATAATACCAGGATCCCATGTCCACCTATGGGACCCACAGTAGGCCCCATCTATAGATGAACTGTCATACACTCCACCCCTTGGGTCCCATATCAGGACGTGAATTGCAATACCCTGTGAAACATAATCCTGACATATACCAACACTGTGAATCTCCTGCACATGACACATGGTCTCATCCCAGAATGAGTCCATCCTCCAAATCCACACAAATATGAACACGACTTCCATCAACTGCACATGCTGATGCCAGAGTGAGGTACTACAAGACCTCCGTGAGACACCCTCAAGTGATGTGCTGTCCTCAACGCTGGATCTCAATGGAAAGTCAAAACAACTTTCCCTTGCAAAGTTCCACTCGTCCATGTTAGTCAGTGTAATGCCCAACCCTGCAATCCCTGGGTCCCATGCTAGTCTCTGTCAAAGATCACCATGTTGGCGCTGTACTACTCTGACCATGAATGTCTGCTCCCTGTATACATATTTGATCCCCCACTCCTAGATCCTCAAGTTGAAATGCCTGTGGAAATTGGACCTACTATCTAGAAGCTGCATCTGTAAAAGAATCTCTGTGGAAGTAGTACCTGCCCAACCATCTCCATGCTCGATTATGATGATCAAGAGGGAGAAACTGTCTCTCTCCATAGGACAAGTACCTGCAAGCCCACTCAAAACCAACCCAAAGTGGAGTATGTGGCTCCTTGGCGCAACCGGGGTCATCATAAGGTGAAACGACATACTAGCAAAATGAAATCCCGGGTCCCATGGAAAACTTGGAAGTTTGTCACTTCCAATCCCTTATAACTGCTCCTGGGTCATACTTATCACTATCGAAAGTCCTCTGCCCTCATCCTCATGAGAATCTGTAACTGTGTCGCTCTTTGAGATGTCTGCTATCCCCTGGCCTATGGTGCTCACCATCACGCACCAAGTCTCAACTGTTTGCCTATGATGATCCACCTCTATTCTGTTGTATGCCGTAAAAGCACTCATATCAGGTGGTCTCGGCCTAACCACTCTCCATGTGCTCTGCTACTGTCTATCTCTCCTCATGCTGCTGTCTATGATAAAATTGTCGGGAAAGGCTAACATAAATGTCTGTAGTTGATTGGAAGATATCACATGCTTTGGTCAATCCCAAGGATTCAACCAGAATCTCGTCCATCAGTATCCATGATAAATACTTACCTATAGTAATCACCGACTCCCAATCATCCCGTACAACCAGAAGTAACTCTTCCAACTGTTGGTCAACCACCCTCCATCTATCATCTCCCATGCAACTGTTGATACTGTGAAGGTGATCTCTCATAACTACGTGTTGTTGTAAAGGAAGGGCATCTACATGCTCCCCTTTTGTGTCTCCTCCCTGCAATCTAGTACGTCCATCTGAATCCTACTGCGTATCTCGGCATGTCTCTGTGAGCTATCACTCATCACTATATGCCCCTGCATACTCATGTCATTCCCTGTATACTCCTGCTGCATCATAGATCCTGGGCGTCCTACTGGATCAATCTCTACATGAAGGTCAACCGCTCTCGAAACACAAATGGAAGTGTCCCCAAAACTGCCCCTGGCTTCGGAGTCCCCATCCATATGTGAGTGCTCGACTGTCTTAGAGATCCTCGTGGAGGGTAGCTCCTACGCCTCCAGATCATAACTCTCTGTACTCATCAGTGACTCTGGGTACTCATCATGCTCCTCCATCAACTGGTGCTCCTCTGCTAGACCACCAACATCCTCTAGCCATGTGACTGAAGGATATATCTGACTCTCCACTAAGATAGGTGTAGTGGATCTCTGGTGAATCTCCTCAAGGAGCTCCTCTGATCTGGACTTTGATTCTTGAAGGGCTATCTGTGTGCCTCTCAAGAATCCTCAGGTGCTCTCTAACTCATGACCGAGTATGTCCACCTCCAACTTCTGCTTCCTCAGAGACCCGTGATACATCTCGCCAATCTCCAATAGGTAGTCCTTGTCCGTCAACAACTGCTGGTAGTCGGTCCTCATCACAGACACTCTCTCCCTGAGAGTATGAAAGTCATCCATGGAAAATCCCCCATCTGAACTACCATGTGCCACTTATTCCCTCCAACAGTAATCTTCCACCAATGCATGTGTGTCATCAATGCGCCTAGTGGCTTCCATGATCATATCCTCATTGACTCTCAATTGTCCTGCCAAGTAGTGTGACTGCTGATCACAGTCATGCTGAGGTTCTATCTCATGTCTCTCACTACTAGTTCCAACACTGGAATCCCCAAAAACACTCTCTGTAGAAGATGAAGCACTGAACTGCCCCCTGTCCACTGTGCCACTGGGTCCTCCTATATGTGATTGCACATCAATCCCAACTACTAGCTCTCTCTGAATCATATTGTATCCGGTGTGAGTAGTTGTATCCTCCCGTGCACTCATCCTACTACTATCATCTGTGCTTGGATCCCATATAGATGTGTCCAGACACATGCTATGGTCATCCTGACCAATGAAGGGTACATCCTCATCACTGCAGGATGGTCCTGGAAGTAAGCATCCCATCCAATTATCAATCTCCATAGCCTGATCAACTAATGGAGTCTCCAAAAGAGGTGACTTAATCTCCTCATGATGATATATGAGCGTAAGGTCAACTGTCTGCACGTCATGTATCTCCTCCTGGATATGTGGATCCATATGTCTCTGGTGTGTATCCCTCACGCACGGCTCCTTTATCATATCTGACATGCTACTACTATCCTCATGTGTCGTGGCTATCATGGGTGTCTGGAAATATGAGAGATGTGTCACGGTCATCATAAGGAGCTCGTCATGTCTAGGTGCCAACACGTGTGAATCCTCTCTAGTGTCACCACTCTGCGGAAGTGTCAGGCCATACACTAGGTGATATGGATGCCAAAGTACAGGTGCTATCATCCTGTCCATCCAATTGTCCATCGAATATGCAAGGGTCAGTATCCTCCTGAAGCGTGTAAGAATCCCTAGCCTCTGTGCAAGAGTCACTAGCATCATCAGACTGCTCCAAATAAGCATCTATCGCTCCATCCTCACACATCTCATCATCATTGTCATAGAGCACCTCAATGATGTGCTTCTTACCTCTACCCCTACATCTATGATCTGGTTCCCAAGGCACTTTGCAATTGTAGCAACGTTACTTGCTTCTAATGGGTGTAGGAATGCTTTATTCTTCCTTCCACCTTTCTCCCATTTGTCTAATTTGTTCTTCGTTCTGTTGTATGTCGGAAATCAACTCTCATAGGGCTGAGCGCAATTCCTGTCTATCCATCTCTCCCTATCATAGACCCTCAGGCTGGCAGGAATCTAAGCTCTGATACCGCTGTAATGTTCCCAAGCCAGGATGCCAGGAACATCACATTTTGCATGAATTTTAAACTGTTTTCTGTTGTGGCATTTCGTCAAACACTTTGCTTATTATGGTCCTTTAGGTTGCGCTAGGGTTATACTGATTATTTTAATGTGTGTTTGCAAAAATAATCAAGAAGATACAACAATGAAACATACTTCAACCCGATGCAATGCCAATAATACAAGAGATAACTCAAAGTACCTCAGATATGATGTTTATTCATAATAATAGAAGGACTGATACAATAGATCTGCAGATCTGGTAAAATATAGCATAAGAGAGCATAACAAAAATGAGGATCGATCTCAATCAAGATCAAGAGAGGAGATACAAGCCTCCCTAGGCCACCTGACTACCATACATGAGCAACAGGGTGAGATCTCGGCCCTATACAGTGCCAAATCCCCAAGATGGATGATGCTACGCCCTGTTGGAACACATAAGGCCCTCAATAATTCGGCCCTACTGTCAGAGACCTCCAAATACCCCGAAGAAGATGCCAAACTGTAGATCGGCCTAGTACAAGACTCGTGGTAAAGTCTCAGGTGGATTGGTGAAGAGATGATCCACCAAATGGATAACCCTCTGTTGGACTTGCGCCCCACTGGATGACTAAAACCCTAGATAATTTGACCCCTCTCCTAGAGGCCTCCCAATGCTCCAAAAAACCACTGAAATGATAGATCGAGGCTCGGTTACCTCACTAGTGAAGTCCCAACCGAAATAGTGAAGATCTGAGCTATCAAATGATTGAAATCACTTTCTAAAGTGTGGTCCTCTCCTCCAATTCATCCAATGCATCTAGTGAACCAAATGACAGATAAAACTCCTCTGGAATGCACTAGATCTGATGGCCAAGACCCTGCAATGAAAACCCAGGTGCTAGAATTCCCAGAAGCCCTTCCAATCTCTTGGAACGAACTTCCCTCAATGAATGGTGCACCCCCCTTGTTGGAAACCCTCAATGGTTCTCCCTCTCTCTTCCTGTACCTGTGGCTGGTGTAGAACTTGTTAGCGCAAATTATTGCAAAGGGGTGTTTTCTCTCCAAGATTCGAGCCCCTGGCGTAAATGCGAAGAAATGGGGCTTAAAGAACCTAACAAATGCATTTTTTCCAAGGTCACAACCATGAGCGCACTGTGCAGCGCATAAAGTCCCTATTTCAGGCTTAAAATGATAGCAGACGCACGATCCAGTGTCTAGCGGCCAGGATCGACCAATGGAGCATATCGTCGGTCAGCGGATATTTACGGCCGATGGAATTGCGCCATGTTTAACACAGGAATCGGGCCCGCAATCTCGTCGAAGACGTTCCGGGCCATCCGATCAAAGGGGGGCACATGGTGCGCGATTAGGCTCTATCGCCACTTCGCCCATCGCGACTTTGAAGAACAAGGATCAACTCCTTCCCATCCACGAAACGCGAAGCGCCGAAGGTGTCCGGGATTTGGGCCCACAGTATCGTCGAATATGATCCGAGCCGTCCGATCAAAGGGGGGCACGTGGTGCACGATTAGGCTCTATCACCACTTCGCCCATCGCGACCTTGAAGAGAAAGGATCAACTCCTTCCCATCTACGAAACACGAAGTGCCGAAGGCGTCTGGGAGTTGGGCCCACGGTCTTGGCACCCGGTCATAGAGGAACATGCCCAGGGAAAAGGTGCTAGCGCACACCATATAATGAGACAGGTCCCAAAACACCGACATCATCACAACCGTCCATCCAAAGGGACGTGTGGCGCACGATCAGGCCATGTCAGCATTTTGGCTACCGGGATTTCCAAAGGTAAGGGGTTTTTCTCTTCCATTGCATTTCAAAAACCCGAACCCCAAAACACCAAAAGCGCCTTTGAGGATAAGCACAGGGTCACGACCCGTGGTCACTTGGGGAAAAAGAAAGAGTTGTGCAAAAGGGCCGAAAGAGCCAGGTTTAGCTGCAGAAGGGATCACCGCGATCTCCAGGTTCCAGTCCGACTAGATCTCAACCCTGGTTCCTGCTAGGAGTAAATGAAGGTGGGAGGAGGTGGTTGAAACCTCTCCTCACTCATTAATTGTAAGGTATGGAGGATCCGGCAGGCAATCTGCCTGAGATGGTCCTGCGTGCTGATTTTTTTTTTTTTTTCAAAGAAGCCATGCCTAGTCCTCGACTAACCAGAGAAGTATTCACACGCTAACTTAACATTTAATGGCTCAACTACCCCCCTGCAAAGTTAAGGTGGCGTCTGACGAAGGAGTTCAGACTAGATTTGACCGAAGAGATGCCACGCCCTGAGAGTCTAGGACGCCTCTACTGGGCAAATGTTTAGGAGTATAAGTACTTAGTTTTTGTATTTTTGAAAGTATCGATGGTAGAGCACAACTCCCAATTGTAAATCTTTAATCCAACCTCTTGTTCTCTGGTTATAGAAGAACATTTGAGACTTCTTGTTTAATGGCAACCAACTCCTTCTTTTCCTCTTTTCCTCTGAATCTAAGATCCCGGGCATGAATGATCCAATCAGGTGTTGCATTACTATATTATGTAGGTTTGATATTATCAGTTCTACAATCTTCTTAGGTTCATTTTGAAGTTTGTTCGGCTCTGAGAGGATCTCACAGCCGAGACTTTTCCTCTTTTGTGAAGACTGCTGGAAGACCAGATGTCCATAGCAGACTTTGTTTCTCCTCTCTTCCCTCCAAATACTCACCACTATTATTAGTATTGGCTTAAGTTAGGTCAAGACCTCATGTGTCACTGTTGTTCCAACCCAATTTTCTGAGTTATAACGATACTGTTCCAAGTTTACTTCCATCTGATCACCCCTTTATAAACGAAACGTGACATAAACTGATGGGCGTCGGGCTCTGCTTCTACTGCAATCTAGGAGTGACTTCCAGCACCAACATTTTCTGGTGCCACTGCCGGGGACGAAGTTTAATATTTTCCCCGATATTGAACGACATTGAGCCTCTGATTCTGAAGGTGCATCAGGCATCAGAGCCTTTGAAGATTGCTACTGTGCACATGGCGACTCCATTGTGACGACTCCACTGAAGTGAACCTACTGTTTTAGTTGTGGCTTCCAGAGGCAGACATACGCGGTCCCATCCACAGCTGCCTCTAGCTACACCTGAAGCTGATCTGGAGGTGATTTTCAGAAAAGGAAAGGCCTCTGAAGGAGAAACTTCCATCGCTGAACCAGGTAATCCTCCATCTCCTTCTGTATAAACCCCTTTTTCTTCTCCTCAGCTTCGCAATAGCTGTTTTCTAAAGCCTCCCGTTTCCTAAATTTCGGAAGTGTTCCTGCCGAGTTGTCTCTTCCTGGTTTTGGGCTAGAGGGAGAAACCCTTGTCACTTCCCTTACTCCTGTAAGCCTGTTTCCAGTATCCCTGATTCAAGCTCCTTCCCCTCTGAGTTCTCCTCCACCTAATATCCCTATGGCAGGAGCAAATCCCCCTATGACCAGAATGGAGGCTATTATAGCTGCTAGGTATGCTCCCCTTGTGTTACCTCATCCTCTCAATGCCCTTCCAACAGATGGTTACCTCAAGCAGTTGCCCAAGTTTGCAGGCGAGGGGAACATAACTGCAGAAGAACACCTTGAAGCCTTCTACAGTTTTACAGACGATCCTGTTATTATGCATGTGGATGTATGGATGAGGATTTTCGTCCATAGTCTTGAAGGTGAGGCTAGAAAATGGTTTAGGGCCTTGCCTCCTGGATCTATTAATGGGATTGAGGCTCTGGATAATGCCTTTTTGAGATAGTGGGGAGAGAAAAAGGACTTCATGTATTACATGACAGAGTTTGGATCTTTGAAGAGAAAGTAAGGAGAGTCTGTTTCTGACTTCTCCAAAAGATTTAATAAAATGTACAATAAAATCCTCGCCGAGATTAAGCCCTCAAAATCCTTTGCGAAGATCACTTATGCTAGCGCTTTTGATCCTAATTTCTGCCTTCTATTGAGGGAAAGGAGAGCCACCACTCTGGCGCACATACAGGATGCGGCCGTAGAAGTAGAGTCTAATATATTGGTTGTTGACCGACTCAGGAGTAAGGCTGACAGAGACATACCCAGGAGGAGAGCTGAAGCCTCCTCATCCTATTCCTCTCCCCTTCCTCCTCAAATGGATGAGGTAACTAAAGTGATGAAATCTCTCTCGGCTAGGATGGAAAAGTGGGAGTTAGAGGGGAAGCCCGTGTACA
>ML836773.1:49294-63915 GCA_009831015.1 Picea engelmannii | reverse complement strand
CCCCCTTGGAGGAATTTATTCCTTATTTAGGAAATCACTTGAGTCGATCATGGGGTCAAAAATGGGAGGTGGTGACTCTAGAATGCCTAGAGGAGGCTTGGGAACTACAAGCTAATTCTGGTATGAGTGGGAGGGGTTAACATATCTGGTAGATGGGTTAGAGGGAAGCGAGGGGTCTAGGCAATTTTGTTGGGCTATGAAGCTGTAGTATGTTGGCCCTTTTTGGGGCTTTTGTCGCTCCCTCAACATATTGTAATCACAACAGGGAGAGAGGTGGAGAAGCAAACAATGTACCAGTTCTAGGGGGAAGCAAATTGTGTGCACGTAACAGGTGAAGAAAATATAGAGAATGGAAGCCAACTAGGAGAGGGAAGCCCTTGGAGTGAGAGATTTCATATGGAGAAGAGGGTTGGACAAAGAAAAAAGTGCCAAATGGAAATGCAGAATGATAAAATTCCCATGAGACCTTACCTTCATATAAATCTTTGAGGTGACAGAGAGGAGTGCCATGAAGATGGAGGTGACGCCAACCAGTTTTATCGTACCTAATCCAGTGAGTTGTAGCTGGTTCACAATGAGTTCCATTAAATTTCCCTTACTCCACCAACACACTAACACCTTTTCGACTTGAATGCTAGGCATGTTGAGCAGGTTGGATAAGAGACTAGAGACAAAGGGTATTAACTGGACCATGTCCACATGAGTGCCAGGTTTCCAATGCTGGAAATATGTCACCCCATTCGAGGCACCGATGCTTTAATATTTATAAACCGCACCGGGATACTTTTTTTGGTGAAAATTATGTGATTTATTTATAAAATATATTTAATATCTTTTGTATTGAATGGAACATGTTGTATATTGATAAAAAAATGTATGAGAATAGTTCAAGCAACAAAATTTTTGATGGATACAAAGACAACACATCAAGAAAGGAAAAAAAATAAAATTTCTTTGTAAATTCTATATAAAATTAATATGATAAAAAGGAAAGCTCTTTGTAAATTCTATAAAAATTTAATATGTTTAAACTATATGTAAGTTTAACTAATATGTATTAGTAATTGTGTGTCTTGTAGAGCCATAAAATGAAGAAGATCAATAATATTCTTTGTGATCTAAGTGCAGAAGAGCGTAAAATCTTGATGGAAAAATTGCAAACGGATAAACTAGGTGAATGGAAAAATTCTATTCAATATGAGTTTTTTTTTTTAATTTTCATTAATGTTTTACTTAAAAATAGTATATAACATGTTCAAAACAATCTATTAATTCACATATATTTAATGTTCTATAGTTGGGACAAACAACAAAGGAAAAAAATGCCGTGCTAAGAAAATTAAAATGATAGAAGATGTAAATGATGATGAATTGGTCCTTAGCTCATCTGGAGTGGTGTTGGAAGTTAATGAAAGGGGGGGAAATTTTGACAAAACTATGAGAGATATAGTGGAACGAACGTATATATGTACTTTCCACCTACAATACATAAATCAATCCAATGATTTGAAGAGCAAGGTTATATCTAAACTATAGGAAGTGCTTCTAGAGAAATGGTCAATGAGACCTGTCAGACTTGCAATAAAAAAAAACATATAACAACAACAACAAAAAATCATTCAAAAAGTAATACTCCTAAAAATGATTTTATAGAATATGTATATATTACTACAAATCATTCTTAATTTATTAATATCAATCTTGTTACATTTATTTTTCATATATCAATATAGAGTATTTAATTGTCATGTTACTTTTTTCAGGAAGATTATGAAAATCCCACAAGATCAACAGGTTGATATCCGAAATATGCCAGTAGGAATGTCAAAAAAAATGTACAAGGAGATGGTAAAAGAAATGAACATAATTGCATTACAGGAGGAGCCATCTCAACAACAACGTGCTTCAAATGTATGAAATCATTGAATTTTTCTATTAGGTACACATAAATAAATAATTTAGCATTAATTATTATTTTTCAAGTAGAAAACAAAACAAAATGGAACTCACTCAACACATAAAACAAGACGACAAGGAAGAAAATGGTTGATAACAAAGTTTGTGAGTAATTGTTATTTCCTTATAACATTAACTTAATATTTCAGTTTTGTATATTTTAAGTTGTTTTACAATAGCCATCCCTGAATGTCTTCAAATAGGTGTTAACATACAAAAAAGAGCCATTGCAGGAATTGATTCACATTGGGCTAAGTATGGGTTGTGAGTATATGTTGTCATATCAAAAATTAATTGTGGAATTTGTAAGTATCTATGGTGTTTTAGTTCTCTCATTATATAATTAATGGAACACACAAATATTTTATATTAAATCTATAATTTATTACAGGGTATATTAAAACTATAGGAAACAAAGTATGGAAAAGTGTCAATAGAAAAGTTCTTGACATAATACATGCAATTTGGTTTTGAAAAAAAATGTATCATTCATGACTCAATTCTTTCTATGTTCTATGGTATGTCACTTTTCAATTACTATTCACTTATATTATTTATTTCAATTTTCATTATTCTGACCAATGCAGATACACTCATTACACTTTCTTTTTATTTTTGTAGATGGAATGATTTGAAGAAGAGGAAAACAATCGTGTCAATCAACAAAACATTCGACCAAATAACCTAAGTCATGGAAGTAGCTCGGACATATCTTACAACAGTTCCAACGAAGAATGATGATCAATATATTTGGATATAAATGCGAGCTGTTGTATTTTTTGAAATAATTGTGTGTGAAAATCAAACATTTTATTTAATGTAAAGGACATAGTACTGCCCCTATTCAAAGACAAGGGGTTACCAATAAGGGTCCCATTTTGTATGACAAAGAGATTCTTATTCATATATAATAAAATAAATGTATGGATGATTAAATATTATAACGAAGATATGCTAACATTGACGATATAACAAGATAATCCAAACATGATATCCAAATGCACTAATCAAAATTTAATTTATATGAATACTATTATCATATATATGTCAATTTTTTGTTAAACAATGGAATTAAAAAATAACAATAATTGTGGATTGTCATAGGTCGATGCTTCTGAAAAGAGAAAATGATAACTGACACGTTAAATGATAAAAATCATTGGTGCCTTTAATTATAACAGGCATAGGTGCTATAACATAATTAATGCTTCTTTATCACGAGTCCACATCGGAGCCTTCTCGACATCATGCATCATTCCTATTTGTTTTGAACACAACAATGCATGTTATCATTGATTTCCCTCGTGCTTTATTCCTATTAAGGCACTGGTGCGTTTATGTTTATAAGAGGACCAGTGCCCCATATTTATTGGACAACCCTGGTGCTTTGGTTAATACGTGAGCAATGAGGATTTAAGTTCAATAATGCATCGATGCTCGTTATCATAGATTTCACCAGTGCATTGTTGTTATTAAAGCACCGGGTTGTAGTTTGTATAAACGCACCAGGGCTCCAATATTTTAGGACTCGCATGCAATGTAGGCACTGGTGCGTTAATGTTTTAAGCACACCTATGCCTATGGCATGTGAAGTACACTGCAGGGAAAATCATGCCACACCAACCCTTAACATGGCTGATTTTTTTGTCTCCACACATGAATGACTTAACATCATTACATTATTAATAATATTTTAATTTATAAACAATAAAATTAATATTATTTTTAAATTATTTATTAATAACAACTTTATATTAAAACATATCAATTAAAAAATTAATTTAAATAAAAAATAATTTCGTCTTTAACATTTTCATGACACCCATCAAAACCAACTTTTAAATAGCCCTTTAACTCAAAGGGAAATAACTCAAAATGATGACTAGTCCTCAAGGACATGAAATTCACTCAAAATTACACTAAAGGGACTTCCTAAGTTTCCAATATAAGTGTCTCAATGCATTTAATGGAAAGGTGCAAACAACTTTTAAATTACCATGGAATATATCAACAACTTGACTATCTAGGCATTTGAGTCCAAATCAATGTCCATCTATGTATTTTACAGAGTCAATACTTACCTGAGTCTTAGTTACACGTAAGAGATTCATATACTCAACCATTTAAAGTTTTTTCATCAGAAATCTGGGAAAAAATTGAAATTTCATAATTTTTTATTTATTAAACGTAATTAAAAACCTTACCTTTCCGTAATCATCCAAACACAATCGTGAGACTGTTACATTGTTTTGGGCAGTCGTAAACGTAATTAAAAACCTTACCTAAAACCGATGAAATGTGCAGAAGATGCAACTTTCATTTTCAAATGCGTTAGAGATTTGTTAAGGCTTTTATACTCTCAAGAAACGTATAGTTGTATGATTTTAGTAGGGGAACTGGCAATTTTCCAATTGGAAAATCAACAGTATGCCACTGAGTAATGGTTTTATTACAGATGATAATAATTAATGGTTTATCATTGATGTCATAATCAGCGCTGGCAGATATTTCAACAACCAATTACAAAATTGCGTAAATATATCAGGATAGTTTGAAGGAGATATGGAAGGAGGGCCAAATCTGCACGTCAATGCAGATATTTTATGATCTGTAACGCTTTTTCATGCAATCTCCAGGATTGCTACATATAATACAATATGTATTTGAGCTTTATCGGCCTACCGTTGAGGCCATGGCCCTATGCCTTTTATATGCCATGTGAAATTCTCCAGCAATTTGATGCATTGTAGGCTGAGAACTCATCAAGTCTTAAGAGAGGAAAAATAGTACTATTGTTACTGTAAAACAATTTGA
This sequence comes from Picea engelmannii, assembly GCA_009831015.1. NCBI lineage: Eukaryota > Viridiplantae > Streptophyta > Pinopsida > Pinales > Pinaceae > Picea > Picea engelmannii. The sequence continues at coordinate 59,145 of ML836773.1, read as the reverse complement.
TTGCCTCGTTGTTTTGAGGCTGATTAATTTCTGCAGCTATGTCTACTGTTTCTTTTAGTAGTCGTCAGACATATAGGCATTGCCATTCTTTTCAACATGGGTCTGATGAAGAAGGGTCTTGCAGTGATGGAGGTGATATTGCAGGATATGAATATCTAAATGGGTCTGATGAAGAAGGGTCTTGCGGTGATGGAGGTGATATTGCAGGATATGAATATCTAAATGGCAAGTCCTCGGAGGCCACCATGTCTGAGGATGATGAAGACGTGGTTGATGAAATTTCTTCATCCTTCACATTCACGGCAGCGCAGCAGACAACCAAGTTCAACAAAGAATTTATGGCCATTCTCAGCATTATGTTAATTTAGTAATATATTTAATAACATGTGTTTTCTCTTAAAAGATCAGAAGTTCAAATCTAGAAGAATAGGGTATATATACCTTGGTAGATTTTACCAGTCAAATCTTCGCTGAAAAGAGGAGATTTCCCTTATCCCACAAACAAGAACTCTCATACACAAATTTGATATCTAACTTAACAGTAAATTTAAAAATAGATTATTATTATTATTCACATTTTATTTTATTGACTCGTTTTATTATGTATTCACAGATCTGGGACGATCCTATGAGATCAGAGACTCCATGGACTGATGAAAAACATAGCTTGTATCTGAATTCGATAGAGGAGGCCTTTGTTAAGAGCATGTATGAGAGGGGCCAGTTTATATATAGGATGTTGTACCTGGGATTTCATGTGATTACAAGCCCTTTGATTACAAGGACTAAAACTCGGATGCGTTGCGACGATGACGAGATTCAGAATGGTACAAAACGGTCTAGCTTAGAGAGGATATGCTTCAAACAAAGCCTGCAAGAAGAAGATATAAATAGTGGTCTCTCCTATAAATTTTATTAATGGGTTTTTCATTTTTATCATGTTTTTCCCGATGTCTGTATAGATTTTCATTAGTAATATATTCAAGGTTATCATCTGTGTTTAGTGTTTCAAATTTCATTTATTTTTGTTGATTAAGTTTGGTCAAATTTAAGGTTAGTGAGTTATTTGATTAGTAAAATTTGAGGTATACATACTCTACCTTTTTTGGATTTGAATCTGATTTTTTAGAAAGAAATCATATTCTTAATCATTAAATCCACTCAAGCTATATACTCAAATGCAATGTTTTAAAGCTAATTCTAAACATGATAATCATAGAAAAAAATCTCAAAGCTTTACAAGATAAAGCAAGAATTGCCTCACAGCCATTTCGTAGACTAATAAATTTACAGACTGCTAGAAATAATTGTTAGAAGCTGATATATTTCACTTAAATGTGCATATGTCTTTCAGCGTAATAAAGCTATATATAATTAAGTCAGCAAAAGATATATAATTAAGCTATATATATTTTCCATATTATCAACATGTTTAAGATCATGAAAACTATTAAAAGATATATAATTAAGTAATATATATTTTCCATATTATTAACATTTTTAATTTTTTAAGGCATAAAAATTATGGTGATGTTGAAATATTTATTTCAATGTTTTTTATAAAAATACAATTTAAAATAAATTGAAGTAATTTTTGTTTTTTTTTATCTACTTAAGATCTAAATTTTCTTAATTTCTTAAGATATAAATCAATTGATTTTAATAAATATTAATCATCATCAATTTGTAATTAATAATTACTTATAATTAATTTATGTAGTAATAAAATTATGAAATTGATATATTAAAATAGTAGAATATTTTTTTATTTATGTTAATAATAAAATATGTAAATTTATAGAATTAAGAATTATAAAAAATATATATTTGTAATTTTGTATTTCAATTTATAATGTATTTATTGTTTGATAGTATTTTTCTATATTTTATTATAATTATGTATTTTTTTGGAAATTAAGTATTATAATTGGGTTATTAATTTTTTTAGGTTGAATTGATTGTTTTGGTTTCACTTCTTACAATGTATGTATTTTGTCTTTATTTTTTTCCATGTTTATAAAGTAAGGATATGCATTTCCTTTTGCTTATATTTTTCCATTTCTATATAGTGTAGGGGATAGAATTTAACTTAAATTAACAAAGTAAATGTTTTTGATACATATAGATTTTTATTTGGAAGTATTATTGTGCTTTGTTTATATTTTTCTATATTAAGTGATAAAATTTAATTTAAATTAACAAAGTTAATCTTTTTAATACATATAGATTTTAGATTTTCATTTGAAGGTATTATTCTTCTTTTTAAATAATACTTTTTAGGTTCATTTTATATTCATCTAATATTATTTTCTCATCAAGTTTGCAATGTTCAATGGTTTACCACAAACCTTCTTTTCAATTTCCCAACTTTTAATCCAATTCATGTCAATACCAACACTTATAGTAAGATGCAATCTTTATTTTCATTTCTAATTATGTCCTTTCCATCTACTTTAATCGAATAATAGGTGTAACAAATAGGAAAAATGCTTCTTTTTTTAAAGACAATATACATTTTCTAGTAACATCATAGGGTAAGGGGTTTGTATTTTAAAGCTCTCAACTCCTCTACTCATAATTTTTTCTAGAACTTTTCTTCAACTTTCTTTCAATATTATCTAGAGGACTCTAGAGCCCAAATAAGACAACTATACAAAATCATTGTTTTGCATTAATTTTTAAAGATAAACTTTCTCAATTTCCAAGTCCATCCTTGATTTTACTTTCCTTTTATTATCTATAGAATAAAGGACATTAGTTTTCTCGACACAAGAGTTTGTGTTATGGCTACAAACAAATTTAAGGAAAAAATAATATTAAGAAGGAACAATGTCCATTTTGTCACAATTAAATGTGATCGTTAAATATTTATCCCAAACATATCCCAAACATCTATAACTATTACCTTCATTTTTTTACATAACCTATTGTACTAATCATTCCTCTCCCATTCTTCATTATCTAATTTATTTTCACAAATCTATCAATATTCCAAATAATGGACGAGAGAAAAGGGCCATCCTTGTTTCACCTTGATATTGTGCTACTAATTTTGGCTTTCCTCCTTGAGGAGAGGGGATAAAAGGTCGCGGAATGAGACATGAAAGGTCATGCTTTTTGTCCTTCGCATTGCCCCATACCTCCTTATTTATTTCATTTTTTCACTCTGAAAGGGTTTTTTGTTGGCCAAGAGAGGAAGATGCATAGAGAACCAAGTGATACAATATACCCAAGATTGTCGAAATGAGAATTGAGCCACCATTTGAAGTTGATTTTTCCATTCGGGTTTCGAGAGTAAGAACCATTGTGTCTATTATGTGATTGATTTTTTCTATAGTGTGGATTTCACTATGTTTGCTGGATTGTGTTTGATATTATTCTTATTCATATTAAAGTTTTGCTTGGTTATTTTATGGGTGTAAGAATTCAATCTCTACTATAGTTTTGTGGTTTTCATTCATAGTTTCATTCTCCATGTGCAATCAAAGTGTAGATTTTAACCTTGTACAATATTTACTGCAAACATATTTTCAGTAAAAGAACATAAGAGATACAATGGAAAATACAAACATTACACTGAGATTTTTCCCCTGGAAACCCAAACCGGGAAAACCAACATATTCTATATTCATTCATCATGATACATTTTTTACAATACAATATACATATAGGATCTAGCGACATCCAAAACCATAACCCAATGACCTATATTAGTTAACAATCCTAATTCCTTAACTGGAAATAGAAAACCATTGGAAAAAAACCATGTGCCGAAAAACCACCTAAATATGTGACACGTTTCCCAAGGCAAAAACTGTTTTTCTGCCTCGGGAAACATGTAAAAGGGAAAATAATATACACATACCCAACACAAAGAACAAAAATAGCTTTATATTTTCCATCATACTATTTACCTTAAATTCTTATATCAAAGACACTAATGAAAGCGTTTCTTCTCTTGTTTCTATTCTCAACCCTCGTATTCAACAATTATATTTTGTGTGTGTGTGTGTGTGTTCAAGTCATCAAGAAACTACTTGGGAATATTTTTCCTTCCACATGGACATAGATTACATTTTATTCTTACCTAATCAACTTCTACATTTATTGATCAAGTTCATGGAATCGTTCTATTTCCACTACCTGGTCGACCTTTCATTTTTCATACAATAGGAATATATAGTTAGAAATGAGAAGATATTATGTAGAAATATATAGAGATTCTAATGTGTCTTATTGGAGCAAAGATGTCCTAATTTTTGGATCATTTTCTCAATAGAGTTAGATTTGGTTGATAGGCATGTGATGGAAATGAAAGAAATATGAGAAAGGGGTGTGTGACTTCCATACTTGTTGAACATGGATTTACTATCATATGGAGTGATGTATGTATGAAACTATATCATCCGAGACCACAATATTTCCAAACTATGCCCTAGACACATTCATTGGAAGTCAATTTTTTAAGGAATGACCACTAGTCGATTGATCACCTCACAAGGTTACTTCTAACCAGTGTAAATATAACTAGGTGTTAGATGCATTGTAGTGTAAATTCAAAATGGTAAAATGGGAAAAAGCGGCTGAAGAGATTGATTGTGTTCCCTTATATGACCTCATTTTTCTCTATTGGTAGGTGTAAGAAGATCTATTGATTTTTGAAGGACTGATAGAGCCCATCAATTGATATCGTTGGAGCCATTGAAATCCTATGAACTAGGTTAATTCGTGTAGTTACATGTTGGAAGGAACCTCTACATAATAAGGATCAGTTGATTGTAGCATTAATTGACTATGATTGGAGTACAATTAGCTTATTTACTTACCTAGTGATATGTGCTAGAGATCATTGAAGAGTAGTTGATTAAAGATAGAAATCGATGTTCAAGAGTGCTACTTGTGAATCCTTGTGACTCTCTTGGAAAGCTTTGGGATAGTTGACTACAGTAGCAAGGAATTATTCCTTGAATTGCAACCAGGATGATTGAATAACTACTAACATTGGGCATTGATTAGTGTCATTCCATTCTTTTCCTTTGCTAGCATCCTTAATATGACCCGAGGTTGTATTTGAAGGTAGATTGACCAACTTGTCGACTAGTTGCATGTCATTGACGAAGCATTTAAATCATGTCACTTTGGTACAAAATTAATCTGAAGTGTAAATAATTGAATTATGGATTGGTCAACTTTCAAGTTAGATTATGATGGTGGATATATGAGAGTATCAACTGCATTGATCATAGCCACATATTTATTATAAATATAGGTTACACTAAGAACAAAAGCTTGGTAAACCTTTTAAGTTCAACTGGTAAACTCATTCTTACATGATATTGAAGAACACAAAGCAGGGAACTTTCCCTTATAATTACATTGAGCTCAAAATCCCCACATATCAATTCTAAGAAAAAAGTACTTGATTTCCAATGGAGTTAGATACCTAACATTTATTGGCACATTGAGAACCAATGATTATTTTCCATAACATTATTATCTAGATTCTTTTGTGTAGGTTATGTAGAGAAACGAGCTAGATAATCAATTTAGAGAAGATGTTACATAGAGAAAATAAACCTTGTAGCAATTATGAGAATGCATTTATTTGTAGAGAAAATAAACCTTGGTGGGTTTGTACCAAGGTGAGCATGCAAGATGGAAGTTTATCTTGAGGCACCAACTCAGAGAAATTGAGATGTCTAGTTTAGAAAAATTTGCTAGCTACCTCATGAGGATCACTTAGATTCATGATCAACTTGCAACCATTGGTGAGGTAGTTGATTACACTGAGTTGGTAAATGTGGCATTGAATGGTCTTCTTGGGTCTTGGGAACCATTTGTGTAGGGGATATATGCATGAGATAAGTTACCATCATTTGACAAACTATGGACCCATTACATCGAGGAGGAGGCTCAAATAGAGTTAAAGAATGACAAACAAAAAGGAAACAATGATGAGAACCAAGCCCTAGTTTCTCATACTAAGACAGGAAGAAGAAAAGGTTCTCCATATAGAGAGGCATCTGTAGAGCCGAGGAGGAAGAAGGACCTTCGCAAGGTAAAGTTTTTTGCTAGTCATGCATATGGTCATTATGATTCATAGTTTCCATAATAGAAGAGACAGGGAAGGAAGCATCAAGAATCAACAACAAAATTTGATGAGGTTACAGACATACTTCAGAGGGAGTTCCTATTAGTCTCTGCACTTTCTAGTATAGTTTCTAGTAGTGGGAATTGGTTGGTGGATAGTGGAGCCACATGTCAAATGATAGGAGCATGGGATTTGTTTGTGAGATTCATAGAATTTAAATAAGATATGTACATGGAGATTGGTATGGGGACCAGGTATGCAGTGGAAGGATCTTGAACAATGTTATTCTGGATGGAGTTAGGATATGTTTTGAGAGTGAAAAATATTCTATGGGTTCCATAACTAAGGAGGAGTGTGATCTCAGTCTCAATGGTTGAGAAAAAGGGTTATCCAATTTTGTTTTGGGATCGACGGATGTTATTCATACCTAGAGGATCTAGCTCTGACACAACAATGGTTCTTGGAGTTAGAGAGATAAAATTGTATAGGCTAAAGGGCCAGCCTATGCGAGTTATGTTCAACAATAAGAGTGTGACAGAGTTTGGGGAGTAGGTAGCTCCAAAGGTTGCGCAGACTGAGAGGGAATCAACATATTCATAGGGAGTCTGAATTAAGAGGAAGTTGGTAGGATTATAGGGAGAGTGAGTCATCTAGAGAGAGTCAACCTTCAAGTGGGAGAGAGGAGTCTTCCAAGATTGTCAAGAAGGTGTCATGGGTTGAGGAAGCCAGGAAGGAATCTCCAAATCAAGTGGCTTCTAGGAGGAACACGCATTCCAAGAAGAGACCATGCCATATAAAAATATTTACTTCAGTGATAGAGGGAGTGGAAGATCAGATGGATTGGAGTGCATCTACGGTATCAAATCTAGTATTGGAAGCAAAACCACTTCCAATATGGGAGGCAAGGCTACTTTTAGGTGATACTAGATTGGGCGAGAATAACTTCCTCTCTAAGATGGAGTGTTGATGTTTTGTAGCTTCAAGTAGGTACTCTTACATTGACCTTGGTGTTGGGCATGTGATAATATTTGTTGACACCCACATTGCATGCTCATTTTGTGAAAACACTTTTTGGATTGGAGTTGGGGGCTTGTGTTGGAGCTTCACACCCACATGTTGGGGTTTCATACCCACATGCATGAATACACAATTTTGATTTAATGTTGTGCTTATAATGGGTTCCTAAACTCACTCATTAGACTCCTATAAAAGGAGAGGCAATGTGAAGGACATCTCATTATGACATTATGGAGGTAGCATAAATGAGTGGGCACTTGTAAGGAGATTGGGGTGAAATTTTCAGCAATGAAATTCTTCATTTTGGAAAATCTGGCCTAGGGTTTCTTGGACTTTCTTTTTTTCTATTTTTATCCAAGGAGAAAGTCCACACGTGTGATATCACATGTGTGAGAAGAGAGAGAATACATATGCATGTGTGAGAGGAAGCTACACACCATATATGTGAATTAAGACACATGCGTGAACATGATGTATAGTCGCACGTGTGGGAGAAAAAAATATGTACAGGTCGTACGTGTGGGAGAAATCAGGCCACATGTGTGGGAGAAAATAGTCCATACAAGTTGCATGTGTGGGAGAAATCATACCACACATGTGAGGGTAGAAAAGTAGGCTGCATGTGTGATTTTTCTAGGCAAGTTGCAATCCGTACATGATGATGTTAGTATCCCATACAATCCATATGAATGACCTCAAAAGGGCGTATAGGTTGGATGAAGCAGGTTTGCAAGTGGGGGAATTTTATGGAAATTTTGTTGATTTCTATTTCTGTTGAGAGGACTGGTTTTTGTCCTCAAATTTATTGATTTTGTAAATTTGTTGAGAGAGTTGTTGTTTCCCTCATAAATTATTTATTTGAAAAAGTTTAGAGAAGATAAATTTGTGTCTCTTATGCACATATTGTTTCTCTCTTATCTTTATGTTTCTGATATAATTTTCTTTCATAATTTTAGTGTAAAATTATTGAGTGATAAAAATCATAAGTTTTATTGTTTAAAGTCACTTGGAAGTAATTTTCGGATCTGAAATTAGATGCCTAAAATTTGACAAGGACTAGATGGAAAGTAAGGGGGATCTCATTCCTTGGGTTGTGTAGGTTGAAGGGAAAGAGAGATAGTGGATTGGAATTATTTTTGGAATTGTAGACCTAGGTTTTGGACACTTAAATGCGGAGATGGATAGCCAAGAGGTATATAACTCCTTTTGGACTCATAGCCTCAACTTAGGGATGGATTTTTGTTGAGATAAAGTGAATATGAAACATATGGATGGGAGATGCATGTTAAATTATGTTCTTGTCACCCTGTGTTAAATTTTGTTTTTGGTGAGGGAATTTAAATCCGTTTTGAGCAGGAGGGTACTTTATAGTTTGTTTGTCTTATATGAAAATCTACTTGTAACTTTGTCACCATGCAAGAAGATAGAAGGCACAATTGGTAAATTATAGCCTTATTGAAAAATCTTACTTGTGGCAGGATAACCATCGAAATGTGTTATAGTTGAGAGGAATAAAAGTCATATGAAAGTAATTGTACCAAGTGTTTTTAGTATAAGTATTTACATACTCATTATTATGATACAAAGGTCACTAAATCTAATGACCCAATGTAGGAAATGATGAGATAATTGCATGTGAGATGAAGGGAATGCTATGTATGTTTGCAAAATATTTCTTTGATATCATGGATGAGTAGTTGAAGAAGAATCATTTTTTGAATTATAATAGGTATTAACTTAGATTTATCTTAACATTGAATTTATTAAGCATATAAAAATATCAAATTTCTTAAGGTGCAAATTTTTATAGTGAAAAAAATTAAGAAAAAGATTTGCACCTTGAGAGATTTCACACACTTGATAAATCTAGGGATATGATGGATTTAGGTTGATTCCAATTGCAAGATGATCTCACGTGTCCACACAAAAACTACATCTCATCAAACACTTATCCCAAAAAAATGACCAATATAATTAAACCCCCTCCAAGAAAGATCTTAATAACTATATTATGAAATTGATGTAATTGAAAAAGAAACATATTAACTCTACATTGAAATCATTGCAAGTAAAGAAAGAATTTAATAATTTGATACCTAAAATAATGCATCATAAAAAAAACATATAATTTTTTATACTAAAACCAATGCAATCTCAAAATGAACATAATAACTCAACATTGAAACCAATACACCTAAGAAATATACTTAATATCTCCATGCTTAAATTCACATATTGTAATGTTGAAATCATTGTATGAATTAATCTTAAAAATCCATATCCACAAATAAAGACTAAGAGTGAGTTTTGAAAATCAAAGTATATGTAACACATAAATCTTCATTACAATAACTATCATGTACCAAAGTTTTCTTAAATTCACTAATATGACATGCAATTTCATATATTAATTACTAACATAATACTTTCATACTTATCTCAATATAGTTTTTTATTTTACATTTGTATACACATTAGAATACTTCCATACTTATCTCAATATAGTTTTTTATTTTACATTTGTATACACATTATAACCAATATCTTAACTTGCAAATCTAATTTTAATTAATTTATATAATTACATAATGTATCTTTTAAATTAAATCTCCTAACTTTCCCCATTGTAAATTCTATATTTTATTCTTATTCATCACATGGATCACGCACATCAATATATTATATATCGGTGTAAGTTAACCCTTACATTATTATATATCGAGTTATATGAGTGTGAGTTAAC
>ML836772.1:46676-65130 GCA_009831015.1 Picea engelmannii | reverse complement strand
TCTTATCAACCATGACAAAACAATAATGAGTCATATTTACATCAAAAACTATTGGGTCCATTACCCAAACCTTTGTGCTATGGGTCTTTCTTCAAGGGTTGACATCAATGACAACCAACCTTAATCAACAAGACTAAGACGGGGAACACTATAAAACAAAAAATTGAAGCATCAGTAATAGTGGAACAAGAGGCAAGACCACTCGAGCCTTCCGCATAACCAAATAATACAAACCTTTATTTTATTACCACCATCAAGATATTTTAAATTTGTGGACATCATATTTGTGTGAACCAAGTTTTATCAAATGGCAAGATGAACTCAGAAGAAAGCATTAGCTTGAGAGAACTTTCTCAAATCCTAGCAGCAGCTGGGATTTCTTCTTTTCAAGAAGAACATATTTTCGCAGCCTTCAAAAGTATACCTACCTCTCTGAAAATAATAGAAGAATCAAGGTCCTATGAGCTACAAAATGATTTTCCTTGCCAAACTACGAAGGAAGATGAAAAATTATGGACTACATCCAATGGAGAGCAATCATTAAGACATGAGATTGAGGAGTTCTCAACATCCATTTCAACAAATACTTTATGTACTTCAGAAATCAATCATCCAGAAGAAGAGGATCTGCATAACATGATGAAGGAGAGCATAGAAATTATTGTTGATGAACATCAACATTACATTGAAATTTGGTTTCAAGAGGTCATCAGGCCACAATACTATTCTCTTCGTCAACACCTTCTGATTCCAAAACAAGTAGGTATTTATCTCACCAGGAGTAGACAGTTCAAGGAAATATAAAAGAAGGATTTTTCTTCAAAACATTGTTACACTTGAACCCTGTTGTCTGCTAAGCATCAAATGGATATTGAATTGCTGTAATTAGCCATATTTTTGCAAAGATGTTCATCTTCCTATTCTTAAGGCATTCTAAAAAGAAGTTTCTCTTGAAGATCTTCAACACTATATAAGAAAGTGATACCGTAACCATCAAGCTTAGAGGTATCTCGTACAGTTTTCCCAAGAAACCTAAGTAAGTGAGTAAAGTATCTTTATTAAAGAGTAACAAGGAGGTATGATTAGCGGTTAGTCATGGAAACATCACAATAACTTACAAAAGAAGAAAGTGAGTTGAACCTAGAGATACCTTTCTATGCTTTCTCAATGGTACCATCCACTACACACTAAATAACTTGATTATATCATATCTTTAGATAGGCCACGTCCACTTAAGTACCCCTTACATCAGGAAAATCACTAAGGAATATAAAAAAAAGTCATCCTCTAACATAAATACCATCCCAATTGAAAAAAAAAAAAAAAAAAATTGTTTTCAGAGCTGTCCCCCCATCCTCTTGCATAAAGAAATCCTATAATAAAAATATTAAAAGATGGAGGGTTAGTCTCTGAGGGTGTAAGAGGCTAACCCGTTGGGATACTGAACAGGTCTGCTGGCAGCGGGTACCAGCCTGTGATATGACTAGGTAAACCCATCGAAGTACTGAACAGGCTTGCTAGTAGTGGGGCATTCTACCCACCGAGGATGGTAATTTGACAAAAAATAAATAATAAACTTTAAGTTGTCCTGAAGTACGCCATTACTTGTAGACAAAGCTGACATGAAGTATGTATGGTTAAGGCAAGGTTAATGAACTCCATAAAATTTCCATTGGGAACTAAATCTGAGACTATCTTGAAACTCTCTTGCCTACCTCTTCTTATCTATATATAGGATCTCTGATCCTATAGGTGGGGCCATATTTTAACCGTCTTGTCAGACCAATCTGTGAAATTTATCTCTACACTTAACAAGCTGTAAATCTTTGTCTATTGGGAGAATTGACTGGTTTCCTATATTTTTTATTGTGAGGTGTCACAATACTTAGGTGTGGGGGAGGGGGTTCTTGAGTTGACAAATGATAAGATTTCCTAGAAGAAGTAAATCTTTGTAAAAATGTATGTGTGTTGTTTTCATAATACAAGCTATTATATCAACGATTATTTTATTTTTGAAATGCTAATTCCCTGTGTGTTATAAATTGTTGTACATTTCCTTAACAGACCACATAACTGGTTTATTTTCGTTACAAACTGTTCATTACAGAGTTATGATTACATGCCTTATAGAATGCGAGATAGAGGAATGGATTGTGTGAGAACGATGGAAAAACAAATAATAATGGAACACTCTTAGCCTGCCTATGCTCCTATTCACTATGTTCGTGGTCTCTGAGGAATCAATTGCCTCAACCAAAAATCTCCCAAGAGTTGTAGACCACTCGTTTAAACACCACCAGTTTCCAAGAGCAAGCTATAATAGGGTTTTCAAACCCGAATTCCAAAACATCTCTGGAGTTAAGGGATACTCCAAAGAGTGGATAAAAGAGGAGCTAATCAACCCTCTCATAGTCATCACCAGATTGATCACATGTGAAGGTAGATATTCTATCTTTAAAGCCTGCACTTTTGATTATTATCTCACTTTCATCTCAATAAGCCATTGAATTTTCCTTTTACTTCTTAAAGAGTCTTGAGAAGATGTCTTCCCAAGTGAGGAAGAATGTAACCAATTCCCATAACAACCTATTTCACCATGGCCTTATCAAACTACTTGTCTTAGTTGAGTTGGAAAAACAGGGGAAAATGTGGAATGAGTTCATTTACCAATTTCCAAACCCTCATATTACAATCAAGACTAGCAAGAAGACTCTTGATCTAGGGACTGTTACTCCACCCAAACCCTCATGCTCAAGCTATTCCTTTACCGGACCAAAAGTCCAAGAAACTTGTTGATACCCCTGCAGCCTCATCAGACAAGAAGACCAAGAAACCTATTGCTAATTCATGGCACGAGGACGTGCCATATCTTCAGTCTGGGGGGAGTTTCCAGAGCTAAAAAATGCTAAGCACTTCCCATTTGTATAACAAACCCATGAGAAGAGGAAGTTGGATTTCTGTCAAAATTCTATCATACTGTCTTTTTACAATGTCTTGGGCTATTATATCAGCAATTGTTTGTATTGGTATGCTAAATTATATATTTCTTACATCACTGTGTGTGTTATAATATTGTTGTGTATTTTTATGTTTATTCTATAGAAGAATTCTTATACTTAACTAATCTTTGTGACAAATATAGAGCGATAACAACTACTAAATACTTACTACCATCTGTATTACAAGCTTATGAAAAGAGGAACAATTGTTTGAATTGTTACAGATCGATGAAAGCAAATAAAAATTCTCCTGTTCACCATGCCTACCAGTACAAAACAAGCCTTTTGTTAGTATCCGTCAGTCACTAGTGATCAAATTTACTCTTTCATGTGATTGATACAGTTATTAGGTCAAATTGTTATATTTTCAAAATAAAATATTAAATTTTTTTTTGACATCTGTCGGTTGTAAAATGGTCATTGGTGTGTCTAGGTTTCATTACTACTCCCTCCACTCATCCAAGGTCATAAATTTTCATCATGGTCATGTCATCATTCCTTGTCATAAATTTTCAAATGATTGTCTTGGTCAAACTTCTACTTCAAAATTGGTTTCTGAGTTAAGGAAGATGAATTTGACAAAAGTGAAAGATTTTTTTGTCAATCATAAACCAAAAAACAAAAACTTACTTCATTTTATGCACAGGTGTTATTATTTGAGAGAAATTTCCCAAATACAGTCGCTATAGGAGGGTTTTTGCACATTTGGACAGTTTGACTTCAAGTCAGTTTTTCAGAGGTTTGGAGAAGCAATTTGTAGTGCTTGATGGTTCCATTGTGTAGAAGACATCATAAAATTTCCAACCATACCACTTTCAGCCCAAAAATCCTCCGAGAAGGCCTCCAAAATTCCTCTCAAAGACCACGTTGTGCTTCTGCTAAGAGCATGCTGCGCTTCTGCAAGTTTTGAGTAACCAACTTCAAGATGGGATTCTGAACAAATAGGAAAGTAATTTTGAAACCTGGAGAGGGTTTGTGTTCATTAAATACCCAAAAACAATAACCTCTCTCAGTTTTTTAATATACGTTATGTTTTGGGATATATTCTATTCTCTTAGAGGCCTAGTTTTTCAGAAAATAAAATACTCTTTTTTTGTCTATTTTAGTCATTTTTTATTTTCGTGTTTTCCTAACAACTGGAAGTGAAGTTTTGAAAACCAAGAGAGTTTTTTATCAAGGACAGATTAAAAAACAAAAACCTCTCTAATTTTATACACAGGAGTTACTGTCTTGTAGTTATAGGTGTCACTTTGATACCTATTTTTCACATGTTCGTTAGGCCAAAATTGTTGCACTTCTGGGAAATCACTTTTGGAACTAATTTTGCAGAGGTAAAATTGTTGTTTTTCATGGTTTAAAGGATCAAGGGTATAATATACATCTCAAGTATTCCTCACATGTCACCATCAGCCTTCAAAAACTCCAAACCCTCCAGTTCAAACTTAGAGAGCATGAAACACTTAGTTGTCATTTACGCCATGATAACGTTGTCCTACAAGCCAAGATGAATTCTCTATAACGTTTGGTTGATTATATGACTACCACCAATAATAGTCTCTGGATGCAATTGAAGCAACACAAGAGGCATAAGACAAAATATTCACAGCAAGAAGGAGAAGCTTCTAAAGTTGATCCTCCTTAACAAGCTTAGTCATGAGGGGAAATTTCTTTTTGTTTGCAGTGGGACCTGCAAAATCTTAGGTGTGGGGGTAATGTTGGGCCTGTGATATGACCAATTTTATGACGTTAATTAGATCCTTTTGCCGAATGTGTATATGCTTTTTCCTGTTTTTGAAGAGTTTTTGAAGAGCTTTTGTGTCAAAACGCTATGATCCACACCAGGTATGCATAATTCGTGTTTTGCAATGATTTTGAGTTTAAATCAGTATGTTTTTATGATCCCAGGAGACTAATTCATGATTTGTATGTCACAGGGTAAAATCAAAGATTTTTTTTGCTTCCTATACTCAGTCCTGTACTCCATACGATACTCAGTCCGGTACTCCATACGACACTCTGTCCTACACAAAAACGATGGGCGATTTGGCGGTTATGGTATTGGCAGCCAGTGATGGGAGAATCAGAGACATGGGTTTTGCTCGTTCTCATGGCCTCCAACTACTGAACTTTTGACAACTCGATTTGTCTTGTTATGGTGGGTGATTATTGGCTCATCTTATTTCGGCAGTTAGGGCATCTTAAATGCAATTTACTGTTTTTAGAAGAGGATCGACCCTCCAGTGATCGACCTCTTAGTTTGTAAAGATTATAAATACCACCTCAGTGGTCAGAAAATAGTTAAGAAGTTCAGGAATAGAGAGTTAGAGAGAAAGACAATTGTTATTGTTATTTTGCCAGAATTGTGTAAAACCTGCGTTTTTAGTTTTCATGGTGAATTCGTGTTGTTGAAGCTCGTGATTCGCATCTGAAGAGTAGGCATGATTTGTTGGGGGGGCCACCAACAGTCTGGGTGAATATTTAGGTAGTTTGCTTGTGAATTTGAGTAGTGTAATTGTTATTTCTTCTATTTTCTGTATATGTGTTTTTATCTTCTTTTTAGTTACTATGTAATTGCTATCCATAAGTTTAATTGTTTCAAGTTTATTTTTGCAGGTTATTATGAAGGATAGTGTAATTAGAACATGACTTTTTAATTGATAGGAGAAAGCTTGCAAGCTTAGACACTAACCCTTGTATGTAATTAGAAGATAGCTAGAATTTCTACACGCTGAAATAGAGTCTAAAACATAGTAGAACACAATTAAAAGTTTCTTTGACAAATTTTGATGGATGGATAATTGTTAGTTTAGTTCGTATTTATAGTTTGCCGATTTAATTGTTATTTAATTTGCTTATCTAGTTTGCTTAGTTAGTTCTTAGTTTGCTTATCTTGTTATATGCTGAAATAGAAATAGGATTTAAGATTATGTCTTTATGAGTATTTTCCAATTGCAATTCAATTTGTTAAAATAGGATTAGTTTAATTTATTTTATGCAATTTCATTTTCTTAGATCTAGGTTGCAATTTCAATTCATAGTYAGATATTGAGTTTAGTGTAGTATGAGTTTGCTTATATTAGTATAGAATGCATTTGAATTTCATAGATTAGAAGATAGTTTCCTTGCTTTCATAGATTAGAAGATAGTTTTATTGTTGTTGTAGGATAGATAGTCTTCTTGCTTTGGTAGATTAAATGATAGTTTGCTTATCATAGGTTAAAGATTAGTTGTTAATTCTTCTTGCTTTCAATTCAGTAGATTTCCTTTTGTAAATTAGAAGTAGTTGTGAAGTTTAAATTCAAGAATAGAGTTCACTTGTTTCTTAGCTTAGTTAGCTTCTTATTGAGTAATCTTAATTAGTTTATTTGCTGTAGAAGTTATCCTAGGTTAGTTAGTTGTTTACTTTCTTTAATAACTTAGTTGCTTACTTGTCTATTCTTTCTTTGATAGTGTAGTTTCTTGTTTATTTACTTGCTTTCACATGATAGTTACTTATTGAATTTTAATAGGTTAATTAAAGTAGTTTGTTGTTGCTATTTGCTTATTAGATGAATAGTTTTCTTTTGCTTATTGTTATGATTGAAGTAGTTTGCTTTAAGTAGTGTTTTCATTTGTTTTCTTAGAACTATCCATTGATCCTTCATTCAAAGGTTACTTAGGGTACATAGTTTGAGTTGCTTAGTAGAGTTTGATCATTAGTAGTCCTTGCTTGAGTAGATTAGCCCTTAGATAGTCACTTACTTATTTGAACTATACTACTACCAATCCTTCCACCTTGGCATATATTTTGCTACAACTCTAAGTTTACTTACCCCGGGTTGACAATTTAATTGAGGGTTTTTAGTGTGTTTTTAGTGCATATAGAAGACCCACCACTTTCCATCCATAGACCGACGGAAAGACATAGGTTTTTAACCGAATAATGGTACTTTTGTTTCGAGGCTGCTACAACAAGCATCCCAAAGTATGGGATGAACATATACCATATCTACAACATGCTTACAACTGAGCCTTGCATTTCTCCACTCAGTGTTCGCCTTTTGAGACATGTTTTGGGTACCTACCTAAAGTTCCTTTGGACTTGATGTATGTGAGAGATGTCAATTCAAATGAAAAAAGGAATGAAGACAGATCCCACAAGTTCATTCATAGGATCCAACAGGTACACCAAGTAGTCAAGGAATAGTTGGAAAAAGTCAAGCACGGTATAAAGATCGGCATGAAAAACACAGGGTTGATCATCTGTTCCAGGTTGGAGACCGGGTATGGCTTCACATCGGCAAGGAGAGATTGTAGGGTGAAGGAAAGAAACTCAAGCCCATTCGTTATGGACCCTTCACTATTTTGGAGAAAAGTGGTACCAATGCTTTTCATCTAGATCTTCCACCTTATATGCAGATCTATTCAGTTGTAAATGTAGAGAACTTGAAACTTTTTGAGCCTCCCATGATCATGTATCAGGATGAGGAAGTTTCAATACCTTCAGTTGATGAGTTTGCTCCTGAGTACTTGGATGAGTTAAAGGAAGATATCATCCTGGAAAGAAGGACGAAGAATTCACGCATGGGTGATGTTGATTATCTTCTAGTAGGCTTAAAGGGTACACATCCAAGCAAATCAAAGTGGATTCAGAAGGACAAGGTGAGGGAACTCTTCCCTCACTTATATGTTCATTGATGAAAGATTTTGGTGGTCCAAAAATATCTCAGTGGGAAGGCATGATCCAAAAAGGATCTAGAGAAGACTAAGGACAACTTAGAACTCGCAGAAGCAACTCAAGAAGCTCAAAATGGCCTCAGCAGACAGAGAAAGGGAAAAAATTCAAAGTCCTCAAAACTCAGTGAAAGTGGCATCATTGCGAAGAATGCATCGCGAGATTTCCAACGATGCAAATGGCTCATCAAACAAAGTTACATATCGAAATATATTCTTGGTCAAAGTTTGGTCAAACTAGCCCAGTCAACAGGGGATGAGTCAACATCCATAATATTGACGTCAACATCAGTATGGATGACATCATCATCCATACAACATACATGGAACATGTAGGAGGCAACACGTGTCATGTTGATGTTAGCATGGTGATGTGGCAACACTAGAGGCTGCCGCGTTTCACTCATTTTGGCATTTTTGGGTCATTTCGTGGACCAATAAAAATGTGCCACGTGGCATAACGTACGGTGACATGGCAGGCTGATGTTGTAGCTGAGGTGGTATACTGTATGATTACGTGGTAGGTGATTGCACAGTTGGTTGACGTGGCCTAATGGTTGGTTTCCACATGGCCCAGTCATGGGCTGCCACGTGGCAGTGGGAAAATGCCCAATGAGGGCCTGAGAACGAAATTCCAAAAATAAAAAAGGGGAAGCGGGTCTGCCAAATCTGGCACCCAACGGTCAATCTAAACCATCGCTAAAGGTTGGCAGAACCACCACTTAATCTATATATATATATATATGTTACAACAAACACCCAAAAAGGGGAGGTCAAATCTTTTTGATCTGAGCAAAGCTTCTGCAGCTTGATTCTAGAATGAGGTATACTTATGTATTTTGCCAAATTATTTTGCCGAGTTAATAAAAAGGCCTACCCATTTGAGAGCAGGACCCGGAGACGTAGTCCACCAGGGACGAACTCCTTTATCAAGTTTTTGTGTTCAAATTTGATGCTTATGTCTCTTCATTATTGAGATTTTCCTTCTTTAATGATGCACTTTAATTTATGCCCATTTAATACAATTCTTTATATGTCACTTCGATGAAAAGATCTCGGATCACTCAATGATCTTGATTGGTCTTTTCTTTGCCACTCTTCTATGTATTCCCTCATTGGGGCCATCATGATCTCATGTTTGGTATTTATTTCAAACATCTTATTCTTCATTTCTCTTAAGTCAACACCCAATTGGTGCAACATGTCATCGATGTTATCATTCCTGTTAATATATCGGACTAGCCACCTTTCAACTTCCTCTTCGGAGAATTATATTGAGTCAGTGAACTCACTCGCCCATGCGACTTTTAATGCTTCAAGTTGTTCTAGTAATTACTCTTTAGATAAAAGTATTGTGTCCATTAATAAATTTGGGCCATCGAGTTCCTTTGTGATATCAACAAGTTTTAAGAAAGCATCACCTCTTTTAGTTTTCACAATATCTAACTCATTTAACATTTCTATTAAACTTTTGATTCTTTTCAACCAATAGGCATTGATTTGTTTCAACTAGATATTAGAAGGAAACTTGTGTTCTCTTCTTTGGGTGTTAGTTAAACTTAAAACCTTAGACGAAAATGTTCCCACAACATCCTTGTAAGAACCTTCGTCATTTTCCAGATATTTTTGGAGATATTCTTTGAAATGCATAATCCTCGTTGAAAATTTGGTGGAGCTATGCGCAAGCTCCTAGATTTCTTGGATTAAGTCTATTCTTTTATGAATTCCATCTACAACATACTTTCTTAATGGTAACACAAACTAGATGAACCTTTCAATTTAATTTTGCTTTATGGAATATTCTCTAAGGTAAGCGATGGTTGAATTGTGTTTAATGGCTCACTAAACAATAGTTTTGGAACCAAAGTTGCCTCTAATTCCTTTATTTTTTCCTTTAAAATTAAATTTTATTTTTCTATAGTACAAACAAATTCCTTCAATGCTTCTTTGTTTGCCTCATGAAACTGTGCAATCTTTGAAAATGCAACTCCATGGAAATCAATTTCTAGTTTCAAATTTTCAAACATTTTCTTGTTTATCATGTTTACCTTCTCTATTAACAATTTTTTGGAATTTCGATTGTAGGTCGTGTGGTGAAGTGTTACAGAATCTTCTTCAAATATTTATGGTTTTTGAGTGACCAGATCTTCAACAATTTCCTGGGTTTTTAGGAGTTGTTGTTCTAACCAACTAGGTTCTTTGATAATCTCATTTACATCCATTTCTCGAGGACTTTCTTGAATTTCAAGTATTTCTAGTCCCATTTTTTGGGTTTCTCTTTTTGTTTTAGTAGAGGTATGTATAACATGAGATTTTTCTTCGGTGGGTCCTTGTCACCCCATCATCTAATTTTCTGGCCATAGTTTTCCTTGTTTCCAAACCAATACTCCTTAGTTTTGTTTTTATCGGGTTATTTATTTGTGAAACAATAGGAGAATTGGGGTTTGTGTTTGTTACTTCTTTTCCTTTTTGTCGATAAATACTCATCAGTGTTGTCTAATTCTTCTATATCATTCATAGCTTCAATAAATGAGGTCTTCATGAGATTTAAATTATCCCCTCCTCCTTCTTTGAATTGTTCAGACTTAGTAAAATAAGAGGAATATCCCACCAGGGACATATGTGCAGTAAATAAATCATTCGGATTGAAACCCTCAATGAATTCAACTTCCTTTAGGCCAAGTTGGTCAAATTGACCTGATAATTCATCCAAATGAGAAATATGATTTATAGTAACTTCTCTGACTCTCTAGAGCAATGAGATGAATTGATTTTTTTCTTTTCTCGTTAAAGAAATGAACCCAATACTTGTATTTCATGGATACTTCTATAACAAAGTGTATGTCTGATGCATAGAAAGGAAGCAAAAGGGGTTTCTCTTGGAAACCGAATAAACTAATGATATTGAAATTCTATGTGGTTAAAAAATTTCTTTTCTCTTAGAGAAATATGGCAGCCTCAAGTGACAATCTTGATGTATTAAGGCCGAAGATTATTTTTTAAATCCAGAGATAAAATTATTGTGAACCTGGTAGAAATGATATTGAGCCTTGTGTCTCCATAAGGCTAGATACCAAGAAAATATAGGCTTCACCTTGAAGTTGAAACTTATTTCCCTCAACAAGTCTTTGAAAACATGGCAGTAGGCTATGATAAAGATAAAATAATATGTCATGTATAATTTTCATGTCCTTTTCATACCTCCGAATTGAAATGAAATTGGAAGTAATGTGGCCCTAGACAATGAGGGTGTCGTCATGCACGGCAAAATGGAGGATATAAATGATATTTTTTGGCACAGAGGCCATGGATTCGAAACCAGTTATACGAGAAAGTAACTAGGAAAATTCTGTGTATGGAAATTTTAAAGAACTTACCTCAATCTTAGCAACATTGGTATTAGTTCTTGGGTCGGCCAAATATTTCTCGAGGAGATCTTCTCCTCCCTTGTGTTCCTTGAGGAATTCGTTGGAATCTTCACCCTTGAACTGCATGGTGGGATTCAAGAGTCATAAAATTCTTATGAAAATTGAAGGAGACAAGGAGATAGGTTGTTTCCCTTGACGTTGAATTATTCACCTTTCTGATTCAAATTTATCTACGCACCACAAAACTAGCTCTTTAAAATCTGTCACCTCTGGAACACAATAAATCTATGCCTGAGGTCGAGACCTGGTTTTTTTTCATCTCGACGAGAGGGAGAGGCATTTTAGTACTTGTAAGCTCATTACCACTGGAACTTATGGTCTTCATGTCCAAGAGTATTTAGTGTATCCCCACAATACAACTATTTTCTCATACTTGACATTATTTATGTTGCTTTCTATTCTTTCCAATAGTGGAACTACTGTCAATATAATGTTTTATAGCATGGAAAAATAGTCCTTTATTTAATTTACCATGTATTTTCTTGATGATTAACCACCATAGATCTTATTTCAAAGTTGTTGGCTTGTACGGTGAGATTTAGAATTTATTACAAAGCATTATGAAATCTTCACCACTTTAATAACAACACTATGTTCACACAAGTGGCGAGTAACATGGTGGGGGGGAATAAATGAGATTGGGAAATGGTGATGTGATGTTGTGGAAGATGGATAATGGTTAAGTATGGGAGTGTGAAAAAAGGAATGGGGAGTGCAATATAGTTAATGTGGGATTGTGAGATGTGAGACACAAGACAGGGGAATGAAAAAAAGGTGAAAGGGAATGACTCTCGCATCCACAGTGGGAAAATAGATGAAGTATGGGAAAGGTCATTATGTGGGTCACAAAAGTGAAAGGGTCATTCTATAGAACGTGGGACTGTGGATTGAGGGACACAAGAATGGGGAGAAAAGGTAAGTACAAGAGATGAGTGTCTTGCATCCACATTCTAATAAAATGGCTAAGTATGAAAAAGGTTGAAGGGTGAATTTTGGAGGACGCAGAGATAGATAGGTTGTTCAAAGTGATGCGTGAAATGGGACATGGGGAATTGTGGGATAGGAACATGTTGGTCTCCCACAACGAGAATCATTCATCACTTGAAAAAAAACTAAGTGTTGGGATTACAAAAAGAAGAAAAATGACTAAGTATAGAGACGTTGGCTTGTAGGTCTGTGGACCTGGGAATTTGATAGTAGCCTGATCCGCAACCTGCATTTGAAAGGGGAAAAATACTAAGGATGGGCATGTATGTACTAACGTTTATCAACGATTGTGGATCAATATTTGGCTCCAACTATGGGACAGTGACCCCCATGGGTTGCTGAGAATGCAAAATCTTCTTCCATTTGGAAAACATACTAAAAAAAAAGAGAAAATAGAAAAATGAAAAGAAAATAGATTGATAAAGATGTACAAAGGAGTACCAAAAAAAACTATATACAAATTCAACCTTGGGGATTCAACAAAAGAAATGTTTAAGATATTTCCCATTCACAGCCAACAATTGTATCGTTCTTTTCATATCTTTTAACAAGTATTAATTGTAGACAATGAATTTCTCAATCTCATATGGTCCAATCCAGAGAGCTTTAAATTTTGTGTGGAGAGATGGTTTTTCTTTTTCTTTCTTCCATAACAAAAACAATTGATATTTTTTAAAATCCTATGAAGTAGTGTTCTTGTCAAAGTATCTTTTAGCCACTTTTTGTCTTTTTTATTGCCAATATTGCTTGTTCTCTTTGTTCTTCAAGTTGCAAAAGTTCATGGTATCTTTTTTGCATCAGTGATTGTTCTTCTTCATTTTCAACACTTTCAGTAAGAGTGAGGGAATTTAATTACAAATGTAGCTCGGTAATCTCGCTTCTTTTCCATAAAATAAAGTATATGGGGAGTGTCCAATACTATCGTTTGGAGTAAGACGTCTTTCCCAGAGTGCATCTATCAACTTGTTATGCCAATTCTTATGGTTAGCCTCAATTGTCTTTTTGATGATTTGAATTAATGTTTTGTTTGTTGACTCGGCCAAACCATTTCCTCGTGGATAATAATTAGATGATTGTCCCATGATGATTCCATATTCTCCACATAAATTTGTAAACTTTGATCTAATGAAGATCGAACCATTGTCTGTTATGATCTTTTTTGGTACATCGAAACTTGACAAATATTTTCTTTTATAAAATGTATCAACTACTCTAAATTTGTATTTCTTAAAGCCACAACTTCCTTCCACTTGGTAAAATAATCAGTTGCAGTGATAATATAAGCATGTCGCATGATCCTATATGTATATTTTATTGTAAACGATGAAGAACATGATGAATAATATTAGAGGTGTGGCTCTAAACATGTTGGTTTTCCTGGTTTAGGTTTCCAGGGTAAAAATCTCTCTGTAATGTGTGTGTGTGCCATTGTGTATTTTTTGTTTTTATTAAGAATATGTTTGTAGTAATTTATTGTACAAGGTTAAAATATACATTTGGTATCTGAGCAATTATTGGCTTTAAGGGGATGCCTTTGTGGTTAGGGGTTTTTGCTTGGGTCTGTGATAAGCCTTCTTACAATGGGAGATCTGTGATATTGTGATCTGGATTATTTTGAGAACAAAATGAAGGCATAGATATAATAATGAAATATACATAGATATTGCAATAAACACAGATATACAATAATGCACAATTTTTATTAATGAGAGAATGTACAAAAACTATAAAATTACAGAGTAAATGACCCGCTAGAATAGTGGAAACTTATCTCTGAGAAGCGATGTGATGGATACATTCATTCACAAGAAGATTATGGTGTTTACAATGAGTCTCTAGAGGCCTTTTTAACATAAAGAAAATCCAAAAACCTAATCCTGGAAGATGAAACGCCAAAAGGTTTGTGGGCCCCGATGGGGGTAGTTGATATGTCAACTCCCCAAGGGTGTAACTTTTGCATACGATATTTGTTTGGGGTGCATGATAGCTCATTGGAAAGGTCTATCTGAGGATTCCATATTACATTATGCTCAAAACATGCCTTTGGTTATCATATAGGGTCATCGTGCCCAAAAAACGTCATTTAGGGCCTCAAAACGACCCCAGAAGTTCAGGACCCGAAAAACCGTAGAAAAAATGCCAAGGTGGAAACCCATGTTTTGAGACAGTGGAATAGGTGGGTGGCCACTGATATCCTTCTAGATCAATCCTTCCCCTTAGGAATAAATGGTCCCCATTGCGTCAAGTTCCCGTGGGAGATGGGGAGATTTTGTTGAATCTGCACCTTGGTGAGTTGATTTCCTTGCTGCATAAGTTGTCTTGCTTATCTTATTTAAGGATGTTATGAACCCGTTGATGGAGGGGTTGGGTTCATTCAACTGATCTAGTTGCATGATCTGCCCAAGTGTGGGAGGACTCTGTTGGTGAAGATACAACATGAAGAGTATGAAGGGCTATGTTATAGCTTTGCTTGATTGGGCAGTGTGGAGGCACCCTTGTAGGTTCCATAAGCATATCTTTGTGCTCTTATACAATATTGTTGATCTGATTTTGCTAGATAGAAGGGTCTTGGGCCAAGGATGTAGTGGTTGTAGTGTCCTTCTCTTCTGACCAGGTTGTGAAGAGGCTAAACTTTGCAGTATGAGAGATTAATTTGTGACACTGTTTTGTCAGTACAGTATTCAGAACTACCTCTGTTATCCTGTAGGGATGACTCCCCAAAGTAACAATGATGCTATGAGGTCGAGACTCATAAGCATCATGATGCCTCCACATATATGGTTGGCCTAACAGAACATTACATAACTCCTATGGGGAAACATCACACAATACCTCATCCTTGAATGGTTTGATGTCGTATGACATGCAACACTGCTCACTGACACGAATATATCATCCTTGGCGGAGCCATTAGATGTTGTAGGGATGTAGGTGTGGTGTTTTTGGAAAATCCAAATACTTTACGACCTCTGTTGAGATGAGGTTCTTCTGGATTTTTCTATCAACAATAAAATGCAATGGGGTCCCCTTCACCCACATATATGAATAAAAGAAGTGCTCCCCCTCCTCAGGATCCTTTGGTTCTTCTGGTTGGATTGTTGCGCATGCGAGAGTAGCAGTGGGTTCTGCATCAATTGCCTTTCACCTTTTATTATTTTCTGAATCAAAGTCTGAGTCAAGGTTCGACTCTGTTTCTTTGAGCTTGTCCACCAATGATTGTTTCGAGTGACATTCATTGGTGTTGTGCCAAGGGATTTTGTGGAAGTAGCACCACTTCCCAGTGTCCTTCTTCGTCTTCCTATTACCCTTATTTTTTTGTGGCTTGGACTGGTTGTCTTGAGGTTGAATTTTTTGTGAGTTATGGATGCCTTTACCATACTTTGGTTGTTGCGGATTTGCAGATCCAAATTCCCTCTTGTTCTGCTGCTTAAATTTCTGGTCGATTTTGACAACATATCTATAAGAGTCTCCCAGTGATGAGGTGTCCAAAAACTCCATTTTGGTTTGGATGTACCTATGTAGAGCCCCGTGGTATTTTAGAACCAAATTTCGCTCAAAGTATTTGATACCTAGCTTGGTGCACAAGGTATGGAAGGTATCTGTGAACTCCGTCAATGTTTGGTCCCGCTTTTGATGCAGTGTGGTCCATCTCATGTACTAGTCATCATAGTTTCTCATAGGGTAATATTGCTCCTTGATCGCATCCATAAAAAAAATCCCAAGTGGGATTGGCCCCAAATATTCCAGACTCCTTTGTGGAATTTTTCTCCCAATAAGTTTCCTACCGATGATTGACATGGGGGAGAGCTTTATGAAGCACAAAGGTGATATTTTTTTGTAGGAAAAATTGTGAACAAAGAAATAACCTTCTAGAAAATTTAACCACTTTTCCAAAGCATCCACATCGATTTGACCTTCAAATACGGAATATCAAAATCAACTTTTACCTTGAATGGGGTAGCATCTCCAAATATATTGCTTGACGAAGACGTGTTTGTTATTGTCAGCAATCGTCGAAGGATTTGGGAAAAATTCTCCAACATCTTGTTCCTATGCTGCGCAAGGGATTACACGAAAAACAACTTGATGGGATATTATTATCCCTCGTTCCTCTTCTCTTCTGCCATGGGAGGCTGCTTGCGCTGGTGAGAGTGGTCTTCCTCAAGAGAAACTAGCTCGAGATCCAACTCTCTATACCTTGACCTCGTCGGGGACATGCACTAAGAAACAAAAAAGAGTAGCCTTCTCTGATACCACTGATCTAGATTATTTTGAGAAAAAAATAAAGGCAGAGATATAACAATGAAATATACAAATATATTGCAATAAGCATAGAGATACAATAATGCACAATTTTTATCAATGAGAGAATGCACAAAAACTGTAAAATTACAGAGTGAATGACTCACTAGAATGGTGGCAACTTATCTATGAGAAGAGATGTGATGGATACACTCATTCGCAAGAAGATGATGATGTTTACAATGAGGCTATAGAGTGATCCAAAATCAGATCCAGGAGTCTGATAGGGCTAAAAAAGGCTAAAAAATGAAAGTGCTTAGAATTCGACGAAACCAACGCCATTGCATCTGTCTCGTTCTCCCGATTCTAGCCATATATTTACTTTCTCAAATGAACGTTGTATGCGAGAGTTATCGTACTCTGATCGTTTTCCCAAACAGGGAAAAAGTCAACAGGTCCAGTCAAATGATGACATCAGCATGCCATCAGCAGTGCTGACATGGCAGAGACAAGTGGCGACAAGTAGAAGTCTAGTAGAAGGTGACTGGTCAGTGGATCCAACCAACAACTGACAAGTGGCATTTGTTTGGCAAATGGTTGGGTGCCATGTGGCCTAGTCATGGGCTTCCATGTGGCACCATGGTATTGGTTAATGGTTGGTGGAAAAAATGTTATGGAGCTCATGGGATTTGATCCCATGACCTCTTGGGTCAGCGCAAGACTTAGCCAAACTCCCTTACCAATGCGCCCTTGGTGGTACTTGTAATACCAAGCTCACTTTATTGTAAATAAAGTGTAATAAAGTGAAAAGGGGCAAAAAGGGGGCCTGGGGATAAGCCCCAGACCATGTTTTAACTCTTACACATGACCACAACCCAACAAAGGAGGGCGCTCTCCTCATGGGTGTGCCCAAAGGATAAGCTCAGCCCAAGGATCTTGGGAAAATCCCATGAGACCAGGGGGCACACTCCGAAAGGAGCTTAACCCACTTAGTGTGCCCTTTTTAAGGCCCAGATCACATGCACATGCGCCCAGATCTGGGAGCTAGCGCCCATATTAGGGGGCTTATCTTAATACTTGCCAAAAAAATGGGTTTTTTACATTGGAAAATGATTTTTTTAGTGATTTTATCAGCAAATTTAATGGATTTTGGTCATTTTTGGGAGATTTTGGACTCTTTTTGAGCCTAGATTTTGGGAGGAAGTTGGGGAATGATAACCAACTTCAGATCTATAAAAAAAAGGCCTGTTTGAGGCCATGGAGGATAGTCAGAGAAGATTTATGCTGAAGGGAAGCCAAGCCAAAGCCATTTTTATGCAGGGAAGCTGTTGAGGAGCAGACGCTTGCGGGCCATTTCTGGGAGCTACGGTCATCCGTTTTGCATGTCGTTTCTCTGATGGGTTCTAGAGAGCTGGAAGAACATGACTAGATCAGTATTGTATCCTAATGGCACTGCTGCAATGTACTTTTGAGCTTTGAACAAAAATAAAGAAGCCTCCCCCACTGAGACAAAGGCCCGGAGACGTAGGCAATTTTGTGCCGAACTCCGTTATCACTTCTCTTGTTATGGTTTGATATTCTTATTGCTTTAGTTCAGATCTGTATTATGTATTATGGCCGTGATATATTCTCTCATATTAATCCTCTTTCATTCAGCTTCATAAATGGTTAATTAACACATGCAATTAGTAACTCAACCACAATCATTAAAAGATCTTTCTGGATCAAGTGGTATCAGAGCTAGTTGACGTTTGGATTTGAGTTTTGCATGTTAACCAGAGAAAAGCTATAGTGTGGTGAAGGTGAGATTTTTGCAGAGAATCCATTAATTGGATCGATAAAGAGAGCTTCTCACAGCAAGAAGATGGCATCGGAAGAAGGGTTTCTTGGGATGAGAAAGAGTTCCGGAAAACTTTCCTTGCTATGTTGCAGATGGTGAAATTTTTGTATGAGGATTACTTGGAACGAAAGAGACCAGTTTTGGGTGAATCTTCAAAGGGAAAAAGTGAAGAGGAAGAGGATCATCCTCAGATTCCTCCTTCACCTCCATCATCACCTCCTTCTTCTCCTTCTTCTTCAAGTTCA